>JAUCMS010000024.1:15930174-15944934 GCA_032357445.1 Enteromius radiatus
TTTTCCAGTTTAGACAGCTCTTAACATTTATTTTAATCTAGGACTAGTCTTAATCCCTGTACGGGAAACTGGCCCAAAATGATAATTACACTGTAACAATGACACCTTAAAGTAGAACCGAATAGTTCACCAAATATTAAAATGTACTCACCCTCGAGCCACTCAAGATGTGGATGAGTTTGTTTCTTCATCAGAACAGATTTGATTAGGTTAGTATTACTTCACTTGCTCACCAATAAATCCTCTGCAGCGAATGGGTGCCATCAGAAAGGGAGTCGAAACAGCTGATAAAAACATCCCAATAATCCACACAGCTCCACGCAATCAATCAAGGTTGTAAAGCTTGTAAGAATCAAATCCATCATTGAAGCATTTCAACTTCGAAATGTAGTTTTTTACTAAAATATATCCAGAATCCTTAATAGTGCTTCCTCCTGTCTTTTGTCCTCCCCCATCAAAATCCAAAAATGTATTTATTCTGAAATTGTTTAAGCTTTTCACTTAAGATATTAATAGATGGACTGGATTCTTGTTGTTTACTCATGGGTTATTGTGATGTTTATGTCAGCGGTTTAGACTTTCTCTGGCGGCACCCATTCGCTGCATCCATCGCTAAGTAGAGTAATGCTAAATTTCTCCAAATCTGTTTTGATGAGGAAAAAAAGAACTTCTTGCATTGGCAGTACATTTTCAGCAAATTGTCATTTTTGACAAAACATTACTTTAATATTTAATTTATTGAATTACATAATTTAATTGCACAAACTTTAAATGTAGCTTCTACTGTTTCTTTTGAGCTCAGTGGAACAGATGGTTGTTTATATGCTAGGTATTAGACCATGATCATGTAAACTATATGGTGCAGTGCCATTAATAAACACTTAAATCTGGATAAAAAAAAAAAAGAAAAAAAGACTTCTCAATGGTGTTTTAAAGAATTTATTTTAAAATTTTAAAGTATAAAACCATATTACCCTTCACTGAGTTCAGACTTCATATACATAAAATTCTAGCTCTCAAACTTACAAATTTACATATCCATCATTCCTCAGGAAGAAGACTCATCTATCAAAAATATGGGAAACTTTGATCCACTGGTATCCTGTTATTGCTAATGTCATTTGCTTTCATGTTCAAGGGGCACATACATAACAGAAATACAGAAAAGCTCTCATTGCATTCCTATGCCTTCTGTTTTCTTCTGCCTGTTACAGGCAAATGAACTAATACCACTTCAAGTAGCAAACCTTGAAGTAATATCACATTGTGTCTTGGACTGCTTTGGTCATATTACAGGGCCTTTAAGACAGGTTTTCTCCCATGGTTACTTGGTGTCACTCATTTTCACTCATGCGATTACTGACACACCTCTTTGAAAAGGCACACAGACATAAATACATAAACACAAAAGGATGACATTGAGAAAAATCTCTCCCCTATCATGTTGACTTGAAACAAAGATTACACATGTTTGACTAGATTTATAAAGAAATAACCTATAAGGTCTTAGCCTTACAAAAATCATTTAGTAATAAATTAAAGAAGCAAAACAGGTCTCATTTAATATAATGAACCACCTTTAAAAAGGTTTTTAAATTAAGTTAAGAAGCTTTTTTTTGTTGTTCAAATAAGCACCAAAGAAACTCAAACATGGGTAATGAAAGATCTGTGAATGTGCAGATCTGTGTACCAGTGATTGTAAACACTTACTCTGTAAGTGAGGAGGACTGTTGTTATCAGTAAGCTATAAGTGGGGTGTGAGGTAACTGGACATGTTTTTAGCTGCTGTCCTCATTCTCCTGAGCATCCCTGGTCGAGCTCTCATCCACGTTCTCGAGTGAGTCTCCGCGCTGGATGGACAGCTCTGCTGGATCCATCATGGGCAGTTCGCTCTGTATGGGATACAGCCACGGCTTATGATCTGGCGAATTTGCAGCTTTCCACGGAGGGTAGTTCTGACCGGCTTTATGGACGCTTCTTAAGACCTGTGGAATGACAAGAGGAGAATGAAGGGAGCGGCACTGAACTTTTTCTTTTTCGTGCTTGTGTAACTGAGAGAATCAAATGGAATCCAGTTTTGCTTCATTTTTAAGCTCTGCAGTGACTCCAATTGCAAGTCTTTTTGCTCAGTCATAGTTATAAATACATTGTGTCTCTAGTTTCTGCCTGGGTCTCCAGCATTTTTGGCAGGATCACTTTGTGAAATGCTGCCTATAAAGTCTGACTTCTAAACTAAAGTTAATAGGGTCTCATTTGTGTTTTAATACAACAGTACAATCCACAAATAAATCCTCTTCCCAAAAATAAATCATCATCTTTATCTTTTTTAGACCTAAAATATGGTAGTATCAAATTTCCACAAAAATTTCAACATTTACAATGAGATGTTTTTGAGCAGCAAATCAGCACACTAAAGTGTCACAACTAAAGCCTGTGGTAATGATGCTGACAATTCTGCTTTGTCTAAAGTGTCTATTAATAATATTTGCAACCTTGATGAAAATGAGAGGTGTAAATCTTATACAATTATTAAACCTTAACACCTGATCAATGGTCAATGGAAAGATAAACACCTCAGTGCTCTAACACTAAGCATGATGTACAGTCCATCTTATCAGTGCCCTTTGGACAGAGATACTGTCTAGGAACACTGCAAATAGCCCTATCACATGCAGTAATAATTCACAAGACCATGAAATGTCCATAAAAAGACTGAGTTCTCGTTCTTAATCAGAAGAACATCTATATTTGTTCTCTTTAGATAATAATCTGATCATTCAGTGAGAGCTGAAGAGATATTAAATGTGATTCTAGCAAGAGTAAAATATCACTGCTTGCTGTGTCAATGATCATCACGAATGATTAATGAAGGAAAAAAGATTTGTGTTTAAAAAGGAGCCTAAGTAGAGTAGTACAGTAGAGACTACTGTCGATAAAAATAATGACTGTAGTCATGCACCATACAGACAGAACAAGATAAACAAGTTTTTGCACACTTTTGGCACAGCTAGTGCTGCGTGAGCGTCTTAAGTACAAGATCTTCCAGTAGGTAACCATAGTAACAATTGTGGTTTCACAAGCCTTAAATGCAGGCCCACATAGAAAGACACTCGCATCCTCAGATGCACAGAAACAATAGTAAGAGATGAACTGGGTTTACTTACTTTTGGTGCCAGGACCTGAGATGCTTTGTTGACAACCCACTTCGGAAGAGACCCTGAAAGATTAAAAAAATAACAATAATTACAAAAACGTCTTACAGTGTAAATTACTGAAGGGTGAACATTTCAAATGAAGCTGGGAATTTGTTCATACCTCTGGGATCAGCTTGGGAGAGGTATGTGAAAACGCAGCTGTTAGGCCCTGTTGGTTTGATCAGGTAACCAGTCATAAGGGAAACGGCCCTTACCAGATCCTTCCGTGGAGGAAATTTCTAAAACGATTTTAGAGTTTATTAAAAAGACATGTATAATTTTTAAATGCATGATTATTAGATTATAATTATTTAATAAGCATAATATTTGATGTTAAAACTATTTCTCCTACACTAATTTGAGGAGATGGACGTAATGTTCAAAAATCTTAATTTTAAGAAACAATTTCTAAATTGATTACGTAACACAAAACGTATGGAAGTATGATTAAGTAAATAAAAGACGTACTGGATGTTTCACTGAGAAGTTAATGATGACGTATTCATTTTCTGATGCTTGCCATGAGCGCAGGGTCACCACATCCCTGTTCTTCAACGGCTTCGGGCAGATCCCTGTGAATAAGTGATACATTTATATAACCTGCAGGCTCATAAACACCCACAACACAAAAAGAGAAACAAAACTGACGATAATGTTGATCATTAACATAGACCCAGAAGGCTTTTCTTCAGCTTTTTGAAATGTCATAGGCAACCACTGAGACCACAAATCCCAAAGGATTCACTGGAATGACCAGAAGATAAGAAATAACGCACTAACTGAGATTTTGAAGATGACATGACTCACATGAATAGTAGCCCACATCAGCATTAGGCGCCAGACGAGCAATGTCAAAACTCTCAAGCATCGTTGGGTCCCATGTCTTCCGGTACATGCCGTCATGAAGCACATCATACATGGTGGCAGCCGATACATCCTTTATGTTTATCCTACACTGTATTGGAAACAAGGCATTTGCATTAGTGTTGTTATGGCAGCAGTACACACAGGACTAAACATGTAAATTAAACAGACATGTTTTAGAAAAAAGAAAGAAAGAAAAATTGTGGAGCCCGTAGAAGAGATATGAACATGTTTATATTATTTATTTATTTTACATATCTACTATTAAAGCATGTCTAGCCAATGCACTATTAAGCATTTAATGATGTGGTAATGTTCATGTTACTAACATTTATAAAAAAAGAACATTCCATTCTGGGTTGGAGTGCCTGGAACCATGAAGTCTACTAGTTTAAATTAAGGCAATCTCGACAGCATAAATTTAAAAACCACACAAATCAAACCTATATAAACACAACGTCATGAATAATTAGATGCAGGCAGACATCTTACCTTCATTTTGTGCACTTTGGATAAGTTCCCTTTGTTGTTTGTTGAAGTAGATAAAGGGGCCACCTCGACCCAGACCTCCATGCCGTTTTTATCATACTTATTGAGCCAATTCTCCGTGGACAAGCATTGTCTTTTGAACTCATTAAACATGAATTCATCTGGAATTACTCCCGAAGCGCGAGACATACCTGAAACAGCGGATTAGCCGATCAAAAAAAAAAAAAAAACACTGCGAGAAAGTACAAGATCCGTTTGAGGGACAATGCTTGTACCAAGACTGAATATCTTTGTTCTGTTCTCAAAGGATGAGGTGCAGCTATTATAGTCACAGATTAACTTT
Source organism: Enteromius radiatus (assembly GCA_032357445.1). Lineage (NCBI taxonomy): Eukaryota > Metazoa > Chordata > Actinopteri > Cypriniformes > Cyprinidae > Enteromius > Enteromius radiatus. The sequence continues at coordinate 15,935,065 of JAUCMS010000024.1, forward strand.
TCAAGCTCGACAGGATTTTTCTCACAAATTCCTTACCTGGCGTCAACGCTTGCGTGTGGAAAAACTTCGTCACCACTTCCGGGAGAAGAACAGGTGTATTACAACCTCTTTGACTGAGGTGCGCAGCTAGTCAATCAGCGCTCGAGCACGGTCATTTAGCACACTTACATGGTCCTGATTTGCTCACTGGCTTTTATGTTCTCAAGTGAGACTGTGGAAAACTGGCACAGACTGGGTGTGCCGGACCACCCGTATTGATTGGTCATCCGGGTGTAGGGCCAGTGGTCTCTACTGCTCCTCTGATTTGCATGATTAATTCATAATGTAAACGCTAAGACGAGCTCTTCACTTTACTCGTGTTCACCCACCGAAACCACATCATTCAACCGGCTCGTGCAGTGAGTCATCAGCAAGAAACTGAATTTCATGCCTGTTTGTTTTTATTACATGAACTCTACAGTGGGTCAGATAGAACCATTAAAAACGTTTATTTTAATAAATGGGCCAAACAGTAGACCAAAGAGAACTTAAAGAGTTTAAACATACAAATGAAATGTAACTAAAAACTTTCATTTTAATAAATGGGCAAAACAGTTGGACAAATAGGCCTAGTTTTAAGTGCACTATAGTTTACTGCACTAAACATAATATTACTTTTAATTAAATAAATAAAAATATTATTTTTATATATATGAAAGGTTTTTATATTTAAAAAGATCTTATATTTAACAAAGTACAACGAGGAACATATTGTGTAAAAATAAATTTACTGACATTTTCTTGATAAAACAAATAGTTTTAAAAGTACATTGTCTTTTACACACACACACACACATATACGATATTATATGAGTAAAATGTATGTTAGTATTAATAAGGCCTCTTTACTGTATTGTAATATGGGGCTTAATCAGTCATATGACCACCATATAATGAACGTAATTTATCTGTAACGATTATCTAACATCAGTGTAGTCCAACATTACTATCCAGCACTATGCAGTCAAAACCAAAATTTATTCAGACAAACCTTCAACATTTCTCAAATGATCACATTTCGTTGATTACAGTTCAGAAAAAAAATTGTAATAGGCCTACAATCAGACAAGACCTCAAGAGTTAAACCGTCAGAACAAATTCATCTCGATAATGTCTGATAACTTTGATTGAACGGCATGTAACTACTAAAAATGTATAAAAAATTATATAGGGTGTCTTATTTTTGCTTTGCATCTTAATTTTTGTTTGTATATGGATATGCCCAGAAACTAAAAGCAGCACAAACAGCGAATTTGGTGAAATATCTTTATTCATGTGATACATTTTGGTGTCTCTTTAACCTTCCATTTTTTACAGCATATAATAATAGTACTTTGTTCACACAAACTTTGCTAAACACTAGTAGACAGCGTATTTCAAACAGACCAACACACTTCAGAATAGCACACAGCTCAGTGACACGTGACAGAGCTGTTCAGGAGGGTTTCACTCGTATTTATTTTAATTCTTACATATCAAACCATATTAAAATGTTAATGTTTAAAACAGGTGATGCCCTTTTTTAGTCTTAGTGATGAAAGTATTTGTCGGTTTACAGTTGAATGAGAGGAAAAGCGACAGCGCTGGGGGCTCGGCGATACCTCTCCAGCAAATAAAAGCCCATTCAAGCTATACTGTAGAAACCCAGCGTCACAGATGGGGCGTGAAAATCTTTAACGTGACCAAGATAGTGACACGACTAGGTCTTTGTGATACAGCAGCAAGGCAGCAATGCAAATTATACGCCACCCTTTGATTCCCACACACCGCAATTCCGCTCAAGCATACGACACACCGTTTCACTAACTAGTGAGATAATAAATAAACACATGAAACCAACAGTCTTACGACGAGCAATACCAAGACGTGTCTGTACACTAAGCAATAGCCGTGTTGAAGGAAGGAATCTAAACAATCCGTTTAACAAAACCTCATTAGCTCTATGCGACGTTAATATGCTCGAGCAAACCACAGCGCTGTGGCCTGAACTGGTGCACTATGACAAGAAAACAAGCAAGGCATTTTGTGTTAAACCGTCTCTAAACTGCATGCTGTTCCTACACTTGTGCAGCAAAAAAGGCTGAAAATAAGTGGAATTAGTGTGAATTGCTTTCCGTATGCAAGCGCAGAGCGAAGTGTTTCTTTAGTACATACACGCTATTACAGTTAACGTTAGGTTTTGTAACTACAGCCGTGGATAAGTCATTAAATATCTTAGGTTTTGAGTTAATGGATTTAAATACGCTTACAAAGCAACTTCCCTTTTCTTAAATCCGTTAAATCCTAATTTTTCCCCCTACAGCTTAATATATTCTACATCCATGCAACCCTTTGAAGAATCCTGTAGAAAATTAGCCTGTCCAGAATGAGGCTAGTCACAAAACAAAACCGCTATTATTATTGGCCATACATGTGTAGTTCCTGAAACAAACAGACCTTTAAATTATATCTGGTCCCTAATACCATATTTAACATGAAAACATCCGGTTATACAGAATATTGTGTCCATGACATTTCACAACAATAATATCCAAAGAGATCCATTCTGTATCTTTCGTTAAATAACTACTGCCAAAAAAAAAAAAAAAAAAAAAACACTAACAAAATAGTGTAATGCTCATAACAAAAAAAAAAGAAAAAACATCAGTAACACAAGTTTACAGCCTCTCCACACCATAAGTTCATCCTCCAGTGAAATTAAAAAACAAGGCCTAAAATGATGACATCAGCCCCAGCTCTGAAACATGGTAAATTCATAACGACTATGACGGCACTGATGTGTGGAAAAAACTCAAGAGCATGTGAGTGTATGTCAGTCTGCAATCCCATATAATGCCATGCAGCCAGAACAGATGAGAATCTGAATGGTTTTAGCATTTAATCTATGCTGCAATTAACTTTTTTTCCCCATTAATATATGTATTTTTGGAATCCATTTTAATACAGAGTAATAACACATCCACACGGTTACTCTGAAAAGTCACTGAGTCGAAGAGAAAGAAAATGTTGTCCGCTCATGACACAGGGCCGTGAGAGGAGCGAGTGACCACTGAGAGGCAAGCTGTTTGTGTGTGAGGGGGTCGAGTGAAGGGGACGCAGGGCCTGGCAGGGGACGAGGGTGGTTACTAGCACGAGCAGCTGCTCTCAGTAACAGGCAGCTCCGGAGGCTTCTCCAGTTTGATGTCGATCACTGAAAAAGTTCAGGTTAAGGATCAGTTAGCGACATGTGTGAGTATGTCTTTACCACTGGATTACCTTACATTCATTTCTGTGAGATGTCAGGTTTTGATTTTAAAAACCTGGCTTGTGATCTCCTGTTATCAGGCTGATGCGGACAAACTGACTGTGACATTTTAATGCGACTGATGTCATATTTGTCAGAAGCGCTTTACGCTGCATGTGAAGGATACTGTCCTCTTTGCTTTTCTCTGGTGTACTATCCATTCCAGGCAAAGCAGCAGCAACACGACGAAACAGCTAGAAAAAAAAAGATCATTACTTAAATATCCTGATGCTTGGGCCAAACGTATATAAATCAATGCATTTTAAATATAATAAAATAAATATCTTAGTAGTAGGGGAGACTGGGGCTAGTTATCGGACATTCAAGTCAGTATTTCTCAGATTAATTCGTTTTTCTTTTGAATTTATATTATTTATAGACATCTCAGCTATAGAAAAAAAAAAGAAAATCTGCAGTTCAATGAACACACATTGATCTTTTGTGACAATATTTATCTATATGTATACAATCCTTTAGAAATCATTATGATATGCAGATTTGCTGCTCAAGAAACATATGAAGAGTTCATTTGCAAAAACAGATGATTCGGTTTCTTAACGATTTTCAAAAAAGTTTTTTCATTGAGCATTTCAATTAATCTCAATTAAACCACGGTTAGGTTATTTTGATTAGCTTACACAATAAAAGCACGATAACAATTAACAAAACATTTTTTAAATCTGCTTTTGCAAATCCATATAATATTAGCAATGTTGAAAGTTATTTGTTATGCTTGTTTTTTTTATAAAAAAAAAATTCAGGATAGTTTGATGAATGGACAGTTCAAAAGAAGATTATTTATTTGAAAAAAGAAATCTCTTGCACAACTGCAAATGTTTATACTGTCACATTTGATCAATTTAGTGTGTCCATATACATACACACACACACACATTGTTTCTCTCCCCCCCCCCCCATGCTTTAAAAAGTTGCACATCACTTATGAGAACCTTCTCATGTCCAACTAGCCCTAGTCTCTCCTTTTTAAACTAAGTTACAACTCCCAGTGGGTAAAGATGTGACAGGAGTGCATTTCTGATGACACTAGCATTACAAACAAAAAAAGTTCAAGAGACTCCATATTCTACTCATTCTGACAATTAAAAAAAAGCAATAAAATATGCTAATAAGCTAAAAGCACAATGCACAAACAAAATGTCTACATCCAGTCTGTGAATTGCAAGTGGTGCTACACCACAGCACATAAAGAAGAATCATTCTAACTTGGTCAACATGCAAAGAACATCGGTGATACATGAGCAATTCAAGCAAAACGAAACAAAAACACAGAAGAGCAGCCCAACAGCACAGGACACCTGTGAATGTGAGGCGGGGGCAGAGTGGCTAATGATGGGTGATGCAGAAAAAGATAGAAACCAAAGGAGGCTCAAGATAGAGTGGTGGAGGGAAGGTCGGGCTGGGCCATCCTCGTTTCTCAGTGATTCTACCTGTTTGACATTGTAGCCAGTCTTTGCGCTGGTTTCAATGAACATGACATTCAGTTCCTTAGCCCTCTGCTCGCCCTCCTCCGTGGTAATCTGTCTGCTCGCCCGGAGCAGGGAGGGGGGAAAAAGGAAAGAAATACAGATAGACAAAAGAACTGCATCAAGAAGAGGAGAAAGAGACAGACTGGCTGAGGTTCACATTAGTAATGGGGAAAAAGAGGAATTAGTGTTTTGGTAGGACCCCCTAACAGGCTGAGAAGTTAGGAAATGACTGAAATCATAACACTGAAAAGAGATCACTGCACTGCAGTTCAACAAATATTGCTATCGGCAGAGAACACATTCATTATTCGAGGACAACCTACAACTACAGAAGTGATAATAATGTCGTAGGCACTCAGGTCATTAAAATAAAAGATAGTTTACCCAGCAATTAATATTCTGTCATCATTAACTCACTCGCATGTCTTTTCAAACTCGTTTGACTTGTCTGACTGGAATATGAAAGAGTAACATAGAAGAATAGAAGAACGTCCAAAAGCACAGGAAAAAGCAGCAAAGTTTGCAAAAAGAGTTTAGATATGGTCAAGTGTGTTAAACTGAGCTAGACTATTATTTTTTAGCTAAAAACATTACATCACAAAATTTTCAAGGAAAGGACAAAAGCTTTGTGAATGACATTCACGTCAATTCAATAGAAGTCTGCAGAGCTTTCTGCTGAATTCTGTGGCTGCAAAATACACATGGGTGTTAAGTTCACATTCCTTCCATCTTCCTTTTTGGTTTCTTTGGGCAGATCACAGGCTTGGTGATCACAAAGAAATTGTATCAGAGTCGGTTTAATATGAATCTTCACTAATGTGAGTTTCGAGTGAGCGTGACAATTTCCCTACACTGATTAAGCACTGATTTCAATATGATTATCTTGAAATATGTGGCACTGATCAATAGAATGCTTATGTTACACCTTCAAAGCTGCAGCATGTTTGTTTGCTAGATTGCCAAGTCATTGTGTTTAGTTCATTTTTACAACCTGAGTGCAGTGTCAAAATTATTTTCCACGGAAATCAAAACTATCGCACAGATTCTGTTACATAAATTAGGTGCGTAATCTTAGGTCTGCTCTACAGCTCTATCGTTTCACCCACCTGTTTGACGTTATAGCCAGCTTTGGCGCTGGTCTCTATGTACATCACACCCAGTTCCCGAGCTTTTTTCTCTGCTGCCTCTACTGACACTTGCCTGCCATAGTCCATAGTGCAGGTGTGGACACAGTTCAAATTAGAATGGATATGAAAAACAAAAGTAGTAATGGGAAATCAAATATAAATCAACAATAAAATATGATCAAACAGAAAAGCAAAAATGGCACAAATTGCTCAACATAATATTTAAATTAATGACAAGGAGGAAACCAAACACAAAAATAACTTAAAAGGTGAAGTCTGATGGATGAACAAGGGATGTGTTTATCAAACACCTCCAACTGCTGTACCTTTTATCAGCCAAGTCTGTCTTGTTGCCAACCAACATGATAATGACATCACTTCCTCGCTCTGTTCTGACATCATCTATCCACTTTGAGGTTTGCTGGAAAGAGTTGAGATCTGAAGAACATAGGGGAAAAAAGTCAGGGAAGGAACCATAAAAAGAAAAAATGTTTTGCGTTGGAAATGATTCATCGATTGAAAATCATTGTGCACAATCCAAATTTGGCAGTATTCAAATCACACTTGATATTCACTTCAAAGCCAAGCTTTCTTAGAAGAAAGTGTGCAAGCAGACTGTTAGTATGAAAATCAACAAAACAGAGGACGATTAAGTTAAAGCACAGGTCATTTTGATGCTTGGTAACAGCAGTTTGCTGTTAAAAGGAAAGCACGTACAATCTACTTTTCATTTATTTTTATTAAAAAAAAAAAAAAAAAAGTACCCAAGCAACCATACTAAGATGAACTGCCATGACCTAGAGCAGCTGGCATATTGTGCTAACTGTGCCCTGGAGGCATAAATCCCTGCTGACCCAATGAGTGAGGCTCGGACTCACTGGTGATGTCATAGACCACCACAGCAATAGTGGAGTCTCGGATGTAGCTGGGAATGAGGCTGCGGAAGCGCTCCTGCCCTGCAGTGTCCCACAGCTGCAGCCGAACCTGAGGGACCAGCCAACCGTGGTGTGCAAAGAAAACAAGGGAAAGAGAAAGGAGGAACAGAGAAAAGAAAAGGTATAAAGAGAGGATAGGGCAAGGGAGCAGGGTTAGAAGAAAAGGACAACATCAAAGAAACAAAACATGAAGGAAATGGAGAAATGCATCAACAAAGCTAACCAATTTTTGCTTATGAACCTCTGCATTTATAGATCATCACCTAAAGATTTTAGGAAATGAGAATCTTTTCCATCTGAAGGCATTTCTCCATTCCTGTTCTCTGAATGATGCTGCTTTCTGCAAGATGCTTTGCAAATGGCACTCTATACATTTAAGTACTGCTGGATATGCTGTCAGTCTAAACATCCCTTTTGAAATATTCAGAAAAAGCCCAAATTGCTTTCATAAAGCTCCAAAAATGTAAACTTTATTATTAATTAAATGCTGTAACATTGTTCCGAATCTGTATGACTTACTTTATTTTGTGGAACAGTGTATTCTGAATGATGTTTTTTCATCCACATAATGAAATTCAATGGGGTCCGAAACACTGACCTTCATTTTTATGAAGAGGAAAAAAAAAACTGAGAGAATAAAAATATGTCTTCAAATCCAAACTTAAAACAATTTGAAAACATCCAATGTTTGGTCAAATTTAATATGGAAGTTTAAATTAGAAAATAGCAGAAGAGAATTCCCTAAGCTGGAATCCAGTTTTAGAAATAAAGAGTATTTGTGCTAGGCAAGAGAAAACTATTTTATATATTAAATATATTTATATATAATATAAATTATATAAATACACAAAAATATCTTTTTAAAATACACTCTATGTGTGTGCGTGTCTTTATATATACACATATAATAAATATTCAGAGTTCACACACACAATTACACTGTTGCCCAGCACTAATAAAAAAAGTGATCAAATACCATTAAAAACCTTAAACACAAACAAAAGAATGTTAATCTAAATCCTAAATAATACAACCAACCAGCGCAAAAATGCTAAAGCTGGAAGGAAATAAGAATAAGACTTTCACTATGTGGGCAAAAAACACTTAAACACTTAGAATACTTAGTGTAAGCAGTAAGCAGTTTTTTTACTCAATACAATGCAAGTAAATGGGGTCCGATCTTTCTTTTTGGGTTCATACATGTTTGGAACAACATGAGGGTGATCTTTTTTTACTTTATTTAACTTTAGATAAAATGCTCAAATAAATCAGCACACTTATAAAGCTACATGAGTGCCATTTACTCAAGCGGTACCCAACTTGACCCCACCATGTGGTGAAGCAGGAGCACTAGCTACCTACTTGCTATATCATAGACCACCACTGCTGCTGCTGAGTCTCTGATGTAACTGGGAATGAGGCTACGGAAGCGTTCCTGCCCAGCAGTGTCCCACAGCTGTAGCCGAATCTATGACCGTCCATGCAGCACAACAGGCATGGGGACCCATTCAGCACCCAGCCATGGAAGAGAGTGGGGCGAGGTGGACAAAGACACAACCAAACTTAAAAAGGTGAAATCAAAATAAATGACAAACTAATGGCATAAGTGTGATGAGCTATGAGCATGCACGAGGAATTACTCAAATGATAACTGTGATGAATCTGTGACAGAGACAGTAAAATCACCTGACGGACTCCAAATAAATAAATAAAGTTGTCTTCTAGACTTTACAGGTGATATTAGAAGAACATGAATGACTTGAGCCAGTGTGTGTCAAAACCATATTGATGTACTAACAATGCTAGTCAATATTTTAACTAAAGCAGGCTTTAAATAAACATGCTAGCTTTCCAATAAAAAAAAAAAGGCTTGGACACACAGAGACTCTATTCTAGAAACGTTGCTCTGTCCTACCGTGCGATCTTCCAAGTACATGGTTTTTGACAGAAAGTCTATACCAATAGTTGCCTGTAGAGAGAAACAGTGAGTTAACTTCAACATCGATCATTGAAAGAAAATTTATTTTGCTTTGTAGATTTTCTATCTTCTGTGGAACACAAAAGGAGATTTTACAAAATGTTCGTACTGCTCTGCTTCTTTACAATTTATGCATACTTCAGTCATGGAGTCTGACAAATAAAACTAAAAATACCAATAACATTGTCCTTTTTCAAATCTCATTTGCTTGTGCATATTTAAACTTTTTTTATTACGACATCCTGCATCAAAGTTAAAATCAAATTTGGTTCACATGTGCATAATATGCAATGTATAAATGTGATTTGAGAGCTACAAACTACATTAACACTTGCAGTGTACCAAACACATGTTAAAATCTCCTGTTTAAAAGTTTGGGATAAGTATTTTTTAACCAAATTAATACCATTATTTTGCATTATTGATGCATTAAACTGATTTAAAGTGACAGTAAAGATATTTATAATGTTAAAAATAACAAAAAAAACTATATTAGAATGATTTCTGAAGGATCATTTTGCACTGAAAACTGGAGTTATGATGCTGAAAATTCAGCTTTGCATCACATAGATTACATATTAAAATAAAATAAAAATACTGTCACATTATTACTGATTATTATTATTTTTTTATTAAATAAATCTTGTTTTGTCTTAGTGAGCATAAGGGATTTCTTTTAAAAATATTACACAATCTTTCTGACTCCAAACTCTTGAATGGTAGTGTATGTTAACCTAGATTCCCTAAAGATTAAACACAACTGCAGTTGTCATAATTAAACATGTATATTTTTTTTTAATATAATGTACATTTTATTATAAGGTTTCATGGTCAGCAAACTTATTTTGGTTTATAAAACTTATAATATTTTCATTTCAGCAGACAGTTTCTAGTCTGCCTAAATTGATTCTGGATGATAACTAGAGAACTTTACAGCTGTTGGTCATCATGGGCCGGTTTCCCGAACAGGGTTTAAGACTAGTCCTAGATTAAAATAAATGTTAAGAGCTGTCTAAACTGG
>JAUCMS010000024.1:15956374-15973032 GCA_032357445.1 Enteromius radiatus
TTAGAAATATATTTCAGCGGCACTTGAGGTCAATTTGTACACAAGCGACAAGACTTTTGTCAGGGACTGTATATATAGCATCTTGATGTTATGAAAAATGTGACTTAATTGCATTATTCCATTTTATACCACTAATAAAGGACATGACCTCTTTTAACAGTCAGATCTAGTATTGTTAACACTACCAACATTCCCTGCAGCTGTTATTGCAACAGTATAAACAGTTTTTTTTCCACATTTGCTCAAGAAATCATAAGTAGTGCTTGTCTATGCAAAAATTCATAAGATTTTTTTCCCCCCACTTGACTAGCTGATATACATTTGCATACAAATGCATCTCATTCTACATGTTTTTAATACACGTAACATTGATCATTAACCAAGTAAACCGTGTGCTATAAATCAGGAGTAAACACTTCACACACAGCATCAATGATGCATGAAATCACATATATCCATATTTTCCTAAGTCATGTCAGCCTTCCATCAGGCTAAATTAAGTAATAGAACGTGAGCTGCCCTGTGGCTTCATGTGCTCATAAACAGAGTGAGAAAGAGAGGGATTCAGAGTGATGTCACAGACAGCCTGAAGGCAGTCAGAGCACTGCTCCTATAATGTTACGCATCAAATCAGTGCATGCATACCACACGCTAACAAAGACTGACAGGACAAATTGTGAATGAAGTGAGTTGGATTTGTACAGCTTATTATACATGACAAATTAATATCATTGTGTAAATCCTCCTTTTCACAGAAGACAAAAAATGATCCTGCAATATGTATGTGTACATTGACAGCAATAATAAATGTTCCTTGGGCAGGAAATCCGGATATCTGAAGGATCAGGTGACAAGAATAATAACTGCGGAAAAGCTTCACAGCCGTCTCAGGAATAAATTGTGTTTTAAAATATATTTACATAAAATACAGTTTGATATAGGTTGCACTAAGGGATTGTGATGCTATCAACCAATCACAGCTGTACTGAGGTCATTTTCCTGTTGCTCCATAGTGATTAGTCACATGGAAATTATAGGTCAGTTTCTCATTCTGACAGCCCTAATACATTGGCATTTTGCTGTACTCTGAAAAAATGCTACAGACAGAAAAAGGATGGTGTGTTGAAAGGGAGTGTCCGAGCTCAAAGCTGCAGAAAGGGAGGGATAGGATGGGTTTGGATGTCCTGAACAAAGAGGCCAGGGCCAAACAGGGGGAAGAGGCTTACAGTGTCATTTCCTCTAGAAGACATGAACAGCACTTACCCTGGACGGTTCCCCAAGGGTACTGGCGTGCTCGCACCATCTTGTTCCCAATCTTCACTTCCTCAGTGCTTCCCACCACTGCAAAAGGCAAATGACCCTGTATAGAACCAAAAAAAACCCCACAAACAAATAATTTAACAGAAATACACCAATCTATTTTAAGTTCTGACAGTAACAGACTTGATTATGTAACATTTAAATCCATTTAATTAACAAATACACGCTGTTCTGTTTAACTTTTGAGAATCCTGAAAAAACTGAAAAATATCAAAAACAGAGACTGTTTTTAACAATGATAAAAAAAATTTAAATATTGAGCATCAAATAAACATGAATGATTTCTGAAGGATCATGTGACATTGAAGACTGGAGTAATGGCTGCTGAAAACTCTAGATTTCTGAACAGTAGTTTAACTAAATGCACAACTTAATTGTGATTATTCTGATTACCACAATTTACACTAAATGATATTAATACCATTGTTTGGAGTAACTGCATCCCATATTTTTACAAGAACAACATATGCTGAAAACACTAACTGAACATCCGTTATTGCTTTTCTACAGTATTAAGCATTATGTCAATTATACATTGGATTGGTTTTTCTTTAAATAAAAATGTATTAATGCTATTATGATGTTATTCTACAACTAAAATTAAAAATGGAAATGTTTTTTTTTTCTTCTACATGTTAAGCATGTAGAATAACATAAGTGGACTCTACCTAATTACCACTTTGAACAATTACATAATTGTGGCATCTTTATTTGTATGTGTGATTACTAGAAAATCCATTAATTGTGCAGCCCTAAATCTGTCAGTATGGTTCTAAGAGACCGTTAACACAGAGGAATAAAACAGCACCCACCTCTCTACTTAAATTCTACGTCTTATAGTGGCGAAACCCTCATAGAGAAATTACCTCATTAAGATAACATTCACTAGACAAGAACGGCCTTTAAAACCACTGAGAAAAATATATGAGGGCACGTCCCACTTGAAATGAGTGGGAAGGGACCTGAGGTCAGCTATCTTTGTTTTCATTGGTTAACCAGTACTGGAAGACCTCTACAGTAACCCCGCAGGCACAGGCTGTGTGCTCCACTGACATTCATTCAGCCTGCTCTATACGATTGTGTCTATTTCACAGTAAAAACATGTTGTTGTGAGAGTCCACTGAAGAAGAATGCCTCTCCTTTTGTGGTGTCATTTCCTGTGAGCAAACACAAGCAGGAAAGCTGGACACCATATGGACTCCTTCTCACTTAAACTGTTGAACTGTGATGTCAAATGAGAACTAAATATGGCTGTGTTGTCTCCAAACAGAAGAGCACATAGTACATTTGTAATCGATTCTATGTAAAAGGATTTTAAGTGGAGGAATTCAACATTCTTAATCCTATCTCTGTAATCAAATAATACAAAGTATGTAACTCGATTTTAGATGTAGAAACATGAAGGCAAAACCTTTTCTCAACTATCTGCACAATTTTATGCATCATACATACCAGAAACACCTACAATGTGCGATGAGTTACACATCAAACCTTAATTTAACCTACTTTTAATATAAGCAATATTAATAATTATTATCCCATGCGCATTAAAAGAACATTGTGTTTAGTGCATACAAGAATAAGAACTGAACTTAAACCAAAAATCACATTCACACCTTCCTGAAAACCAAAAATAAGTTTAATAAATTAATCTACCCCAGTTTAATTTGTTGTGAAATTTAAATGATTTATTTAAATATACTTTAAATAAGAAAGACATAATGAAATACTGAAAGACTAAAAAAAAATAGTATGTAATATTTTTTGTAATATGTAATTTTTTTATTTATTTTTTTCCTATGGTTTAAACAATTATTGAATAATGTAAAAAGAACATTTTTAATTACATTCATGGTTGAGTTGATCTCTGCCACAGTCTCGTCATCCGTAGGGAACTGGTAGATCTGGACGCCATTGCTCACCAATTCACTTGTGATCTTAATTTTGAACTTAGCAAGTTCACTCTTTGAGATGGCATCTGATTTGGCGATGATGGGGATGATATTCACCTGTACATAAGAGAAACACTTCGTAGGCATTTGGGAATAATCAACAATCAGAAATTAAACCCATTTATATACACATGAATTAAGACGACAGTCAAAAGTGCATATAAAACCTCAAACAACTCTAGTGAGTAAATATTTCCCTTTCAGACAGCTAACTTTTAACCACTCAGGCAGTAAATTACTAAACACAGATGCAAAGGCACACGTGTCTGCACAAATAGACATCTTTTTTAATAATTAATTAGAAGCAGCTATTGCAATTAAAATGAACTCCATAGAATGATGTGGATGCTTACATAAGCTCAACATGCAGACATCTGACTGTGCCTCAAATTGGAACAGAATTAAGCATATGCAGCTATGTGATGTTCATTTTGAAACCAATTCAGAGAAAACATTTAAAGAGATAGTTCCATTAGCGAACCTCTGTCTCCATTCATGTTCATTATATATTATATAAAAATGGCCTGAATGTTCTTTCAAAAAATAATGTGTTCCACAAAAGAAAGGAGAGTAAATTTTAATTTTTGGATGAATTAGTCCTTTAATCTCAGGTCTCATGGGGAATCTAAACTACCTATGCAGGATAAGTGCTAACCATGCTAATGGGGGGGGGGGGGGGTAATCAAACAACCCTCCTCCACTCATGACTCTCTCTAGTGCACATATGGAGTGCTCTGATCCCACTCACTCAGATTTTACACTCCCTGCCTCCCACACCACCATGTAAATACTATTCTCAGTAGCCTGGCCACTAGCTTTACACTTTGTCAGTTTCCTGTAATTTACTACTGATGAATTGTGAGGTTCACACAGGTGCTTTAAATAAAGGTTTAGCCACGGTCCGAGTACACAGGCATCTCTTCTTAAGCATTCGAGGCAACTGTTAGCAACAGCTTCAGATCTAAGAGAGCATCTTTGTTCAGGGAGTCTATGCAGCACAGAGAGAGATGAAAGAGAATGCAGTATTACACAGCTGACCTTCACTGACTCCATCTACACAGCTCAAATGGCATTAAACATGGCATAGCCATCAGCTGAATGCCAAATAACCAACAGCAATCATTCTGCACAGTGAAACAGTAAATAACGCTAAGCCACATATATGGAGCAGATGCTACTTTTATTATGAATTAAAATAAAAAAAACTAGAATTTTTGCTAGAATTGAAAAACAAAATTATAAATGATATGTAGAAATATATAAATAAATCAAATTCATCCCTAACCTTACTGTCCAACTTCTTCATTGTAACCAGGTCGAGGGACTTTAGCGAGTGTCCAGTAGGAGCGATGAAATACAGACAGGCGTGGATCCGTGTATCATGATAACTGTGTAGGGTGCGTTTAATCTTCAGTTCCTCCTGAAGGTATGCTTCAAACTGAGCATCGATAAACTCCACAATAGATTTGTAACTGCAAGTTGAACAATGAAAGGAAAAGAATTACTTGCAACCAAAAATAAACACAAACATAACACACACTTAAGTAAGATTAGTGTTAATGCACAAAGGGCTGGTTTCCCCAACAGGGTTTAACACTAGTCCTAGATTAAAATAAATGTTAAGAGCTGTCTAAACTGGAAAAGGCTTGCACTGAGATATCTTAAAATACATCATTGCCATTGTTTGGTCTTAAAATGCTCACAGATAATGCAGTTTTTTAAGACATGTTTTTAAAACTTCTTAAATGTCCTAAATTAGCAAAGGTCTAGTCCTGGATTAATCTAATTCCTATCCAGGAAACCGGCCCAAAGAGTTTAAAGCTTCAGGCTTACCACAGAATTGTAATAAAACTCTATGAGCTTTGAGGAGAAAAGGTACTGGTTCAGGCATCTATAAATAGTTGGATAGCTCAAGACTCACAGAAGCGCATCTGCAGGCTAAATAAAGCTTGTCACAACATTCAGCTTAATAACATGCCGTTTCAGTCAAATCTGAATGCCATGAAAATCCTTTATAACTGGCACTTTCTTGGCTTACGGCATCAGAAACCTGAAAGTGGGGTTATATCTGGTTTCCTGATACCATACACTCTTTATATTATAATGAGCTCAGCATACAAAAGTGTCACATAACAGAACAAGAAAAGCAGGAACAACAGAATTCCTTTTTGAATTTTTGTTTCTTATGAAACATTAAACAAAGACTCTGAAGTCCCAAAATAAACAGGGCAGTGAATCCTCTGTAGAATTTTTTTTATTTATGAGTAAAAAGTAGTAATTTATTGTTGCACAAATCCAAAAAATAAAAATAAAATGAATAAAATGTTTTGATAAAGACAGTAGACAGCAAGAAACAACAGGTGGCCTGAGGTTGAGTAAATTAAGTAAGCAAATTCTACTTATTATTAAATGATAAACATACTAGTGGAAGCTTTAACTATTATTCTGGATCATCATATGACTATTTTTTCATATAAACCATTATATTGTTATACCATATTATTATACTATCAGTGCTTCCCACAGGATTTTGTGATACTTCTGGTGGCAGTTGACATCACATATTCATTTGCATATTTATGACATAATTGCGTCAAGTATGCATGCAGTCGATTTTTGGCACTTCAGATCTACTCTATGAACCCTCACATACACTGTTAGCTGTACACATTATATTTTCTGTTGCTATACATAAAACAGTAAACATTAAATTTTTCCACAGTTTTCCAGGAATCACTCTCACTATACTCCTTAAATCCTGATTTATAAATTGTCATCGTCTGATAAAATCAATATATCTAACTTACACTAAAAGGCAGCTGTATGCGGTGGTTTTGGCTCATTCAGCGCACTCTCTGCGTCTGAGTATATTAACAGATTAATTATGTACATATTTTAAAAATCCAAACAGTCAGTAAGCGACAGCAGGGCTCTAGAGTGCAACCAATTTGGTCACACGTGCGACCTAATTTCTCAATGGTGCAACAACAAAAAAAAAAAACTGAGGTCGCACTGCTGCAACCAGCCATTCGAGGGGCAAAAAAACAGCATCTCTGAAAGTCTGTGGTTCAACAACAGACACACATTAAGGCCGGGACACACCAAGCCAACAGAATTTGTCATGCTTAACATGTTAGTTAACTACTTACAAATCAATACTGCCTATATGAAAACTTGGGTGCACCTAAAAAAAAGTTAGTCTAGAGCCCTGGACAGGTGCATTGAAATGCTGTATTGTAAATTATTTAAATGACGAGTCTACTGCGGCACAGCCAAATGAAAGCACCGTTTCTCTGCCGCTCACTGCACTACACACCAAGAGAGATGACACTGCACTGGGAGAGTCAGGCCTCATGCTCGCGGGCAGTACTGGAGACATCTTTCAACTGAGTTAAGGATTTTTTTTTTTTTTTTTAATTTGCTAGGTTTGTCAGTATGTACCCATTATGGAAAAAATCCGCCAAAAGGCTCTGGAAGTTGCTAAATATAGTGCTATATTTACGCTCATATGAGTCACGGTAGCTGATGGCTGCATGCGGTGGATTGTTGTCTGTCAGAACGAGCTGTATGAAACTTGTAGGGCGAGGGGAGATTTTCCACTTGTTAATCGATCGCGGATGGTTTCATTTTCTCAGGCTGATAAAAACAAGTGTAAGAAGAAAGTAATAGTAATAAAAATAAAAATGTGTCACCTAATATACTTGGGGCGGCTGTTAATATACCCAGAAGCACTGATTATAGCAACTAAACCATTTCCTTAACCTCATTTGATCAGAAGCAGACCTCACCTTTCTTCTTTGTTGATCTGATCTCCAAAGCCTACAGTGTTGACCACAGTGAGCTTGAGGCGAACATTGCTCTCCTGGAGCTCATAAGTGTTGGATTTGAGCTGTACTCCAGGCTGATTGTGCTGTGTAGGTTCACCCTCAAATTTGGTGTTGAAGAGGGTGTCCATGAGGGTGGACTTTCCCAAACCAGTCTCACCTAGAAGAAACACAGCAATAAGCTACCATACTCTAAATGTAAAAATATTACTAAGCAAATGCACATGTCTTAATAGGTTTTTCTATAATGGCGTATAGGATATTTTGCATAATTAAATAAGGTTTGCTATATTATAGTTGTCTCTGCATAATAGACAGGGTCAGGGATAGAAGGAATTTTTACCGTCAGAATTACAAACATCAACTTTAATAAAAAGGGCACTATTTTGCTAATGCATACACTTCACATTTTAACCCGCATAATCGGTGTGTAAAAGTCTAAAAGCCATGCAGCAATCGTGCCTCAGTCTGCCTAAAGGCCCTATTCTTGCTTTCCTGACAACCACAAGCGCAGTAGAAATGGACATCATGCAACACCACCAGAATGTTAATTATATGGATGGCTCACATTTGCCATTTCTTCATAAACTCAGCCTGCAGATCCCATTCCCATAGGCCCCTCACTTCAGGCATGAGCAAAAAGCCTCGTCTGACACCTAAAAATAAAGCAGCGATTTTCTACCCAGATCAAATGCTGGTGATGAGCAGTGACTATCACAAGATATTCCTGGGACTGAATTAAAGGCAATGCAGGCATCACACACTGATCATCATGTAACTCAATCAAATCTGATGGTTAAACGAATCACAAGCATCTCATCTCTTCTCCAGAGAATCACGGTGTGATATTTACAGCATTCACTAAACATCAAACATTGAAGCTGAACCTGCATATGAACAATAAGGAATACTAGTTTCTAAAGAGTACTTTTGTCATCTCCTTAGAGCTTTAGCAGAAATGGGATAAAAACCCTGGAAGATGCCCTTGAACTTGAAGGAATGCTAACAATGAATCTGAAGCAATGCTGCCTTCATATAAATAATTAAAATGTCAAAGTGAATAACAAAAGCATAAAGACTTCATGGTACCACAGCCACAAGATTTAGCTAGAATTTCACTTGTACTATTGGAAGCCTCTCTTAGTCATTTGCCCAATTCACAGTTTGCCATAAACATTTCCTCACAGCATACACAACATACAGGTAGCCCAGATGATGTCACTCAACGGTTAATAAAGAGAAAATACAAGAGACTCTGCATTGGGCCATTTAAACATAAGTCTGGCCTCCTCTACCCGCTTTTGATCATTTAAAATGCATTGCTGCTTTGTGTGAACTTCACCCTCTTTGTTATACATTTTAGAACACCTACAACTTCACAACCCAATGGTAAACAACACTGAGCTGTAATACACACACCAGCACTAGTCCAAACTACAACAGTAAACACCACCTGGAATCAAGAGACAAATTCAGCTGGCACAGTCTCTCTGCTAAACCAACACACATGCACACACCTACCTTGACTGACTCCCACAACAGTTTCATCATCACAATATAACATACAGGAACAAATTTGATGACACAGGCTAGCTTATTTCCCTTAGCTAGAAGCTTTTTTGTATTATATTTTACTGACCAGGTCAAATAACATGCAAAACTGCATCCTCTAAAACTAATTTCCCCTATTTTTGTTAAGTGTTTCACAGAGTTAGAACAGATAAGGTCTAACCAGTTAGCAAGCCACACATTAAATCAGGGTATGAAACCGAATCGCAAGTTCCTGCAACTGCTCTCCATCAGTGCACCAGTATTTAGTAAGTGGGTCACAGGACAGAATCAGTATGCATTCACAGTGAAGGGGTGTGACATACACTGAAGCAAATGGTTAGTTTCGCCCCAAGGAAAAAAGGAGCTCCCACATGATACACTCACCCACGCAGAGGATATTGAAGCAGAAGCCATGGTTGACGGACTTGTTGACCAGCTGGTCTGGCATGCTGTCGAAGCCAACATGACCAGAGAGTGGGACGGCACGTGCACCTTCTCCCTAAAATGAAATAAAAGCAACCCATATGAATGAAACAGGCATGAAGATATCATTTGTGCATCAATGGAAACACTGTAAAAGCACAATAAAATGTATGAGGATGCAAAAAGAAACACTGTCAACTCAGTAAGTAAAAGTACATAACATGCATCTTATTGTAAGATCTTTGACTTAAGTTGTAATACTATGGCACAGATCTCAAAGGTTCAGCTCAGTGCACTTCCTCTTTCCTGTCTGATCTCAACTGTCGAAACCACATTCAGGCAAACAGACACGTAAACCTTTTTGCAGTCACAGACAAATGAGACTGTAATCGTGTAACACAGATACCTATGAAGCAAAGCGGTTGTAAATAACATAACACAAATGTCAAATAGGCCATATGATTCTTCAGCATTTCCTCTACCATTGTTCACACAGGTCTGCCACCTGGCCTGCCAAAACTCTGGCAGGAAAGGCTTTCTGCCCACATTTACATCATATCCTTTGGTGTGTAGGTGTCTGCATATGACCTATGCGATGAGCCAAGTGAACGAGCCAAATCGTTCGATTTCTGCTAAAATAATACAAATGAAGAGTGAGCATTCAATCAGCACAGGTCTAATGTGATAACTTTCCATTATCCAAATGGAAACATTAAGTTAACTGCAAAAAAAGTGCATCCATTTCAGTGAGAACCAATCAGTGCAGATGATCGCTTCTGTTATGAGGATTACTGAGGAATAAAATCCACATTTCATTTACTACAAAACTGGCAACTAGGAGAAGTCAGACTGTGAGACCATCTTATTGACTGAACTAACAAGTCACAATCTGACCCACATGTGCAACATTCCCAAACCAGACAACTGTAAGGAGTCCAAATGGGGTCATCAGGACTGAAAAACAACACTGGCTGCTCTATAACCAGAACATACTGGATCAAACCCTTGGTTTGAGTAGTGGAGACGTTATTTATGATATCTAACGTTAACAGATTTTGGGCTCAAACTCGAGCCTGCTTCCTCAATGTCAGCTACGTATTCACAATAGAGACGTCAGAATGACCAGAACACAGGCTGCTACAAAATGCATCTGAAATTGTTTTATATCTATTATTCTTTCTGACATTAATGTACGAAATACTTGATGAAAGACAACGCCCAGCTTGCTGAGGGAACGCAAGGATGCTAATGCAATTAAATATAACGGTACGTTAGACGCGCTCGAATTACATGGGTTTTATAAGTGACGCTCGATATTCATTTACAGGTTTTACAACGATTTAATCGTTGTTTCTGTAAACTCATCGGCCGTGGTCACTTCAACCCGTGATGTTCATTCGTTATTGGCCCCCAACATTTGTTAGCCATTTCCCTCAAAACAGCTGCATGGATATAGCTGCATCATTTAAAATGTACACATTAATGTGCTTATATATTCTGACGGTGTACACAAACAATAACAGACGTTTAGATACTGTATAATTAATCAGCTTGTTGATAATGGGCCATCACGTTCACGAATAAATGAAAATCGAAACCTATTTCATACTACGATTGGTCACACCCACTAAAAATATCTGGCACCGATCGCCAGTGTAGTTTGGTATACCGAGAGCGCGTTTTTGTAATAAAACAGTGCTCTTACCGCTTGTCGCGCTATCTCAGTGGCCGCCATGGTTCTCTCCTGCATCAACCCTTCACAGGAAACTGCAGCGCGCACGCAAAGAGAAGCTACAGCGCCGAACTCAGATACCATAGACTGTACCATTCATGACTGATACCATGGAGCCGTCTGCTATTTTAGTAATTGCACATTTTTACATTAGAATTATATACGAATTAACCTACGTCCGAAATACCCCTTATTTGATAATTACAACACTAAAAATAATCTGATAAGCAACATATCGTAATCACATTCAACATGACCCCCTTTCCATTAAATGGTATAGCCCTATTCATCTTCAGCTCAACCGCTAAAATGTATATTTCTAATCACAGTAAAGGATGCTGAATGGCCCAAATGTGCCAGAATATGTTTTAAATAAACAAGACATCAGTATGTTAATATTATAAAGCAAATATGCAACGTAGGTCTAGTAACATATTTGAATATCATTATAATGTTAAAATGGCATTACTTTTTTATGCGTAGGCATTTTGACTCATGTACAAGAGATACATTAGCTAAATGTTATTTTTTTATATTTCTGAATATTATATTCGTATGGTAGCCACTTGTTTGTTTTGGTGTTTTTTTTTTTACTGGTGTAACATTTCATAAGGAAGTACTTTCTTCATGGTAGAATTAAACGGTTACGTTTGCAAAAAAAAAAAAATAATATATATATATATATATATATATATACACACACACACATATTCTCTCGATATATGTTTTACCGCATTCTCTCGGTTCTATCAACCAATGAACAGTTGCAAGTGTCGTGGGCTTGAATACAAGTGTTGATTTAGTCCGTGGTATTTGAACTTTAGACTTTATCGAGGGGAGGGTTTGGACGTCGGAAATGGCCACTGTGAGGAAAACACAGTCGAAGAGTTTCGGTTAGCTCACTGAAAACATTTTCTGCTTCTCAGAAAGGAGAAACTGAGAGAAACTAAGCGTTCAAATGTTTCTGGAGCCCTAACCAGCAGGAAATTATTTGGTTGAGATAACTTGAATACACGGACGATGGAAGAATAGCCTTTAAAGACCTGTGCGTAACTTACAACAGGTGATACGGCACGGTACGGCAGGTATTCATTCACATTCATCAATAAAACTTACAATTCTCGTAAAACTTTACGAGAACATGAAAATCATTCTGTTTCATGTAATTTACACCTTTTAGACATTAATCAGACGTAAATCAACGTGATGTATGAAAACGTAAAAGGCAAAACTATGGGCTTGGAGTAAAATATTTAAAAAATAAACTTGTCATAATGTAAAATAGTCATTAGTGAGAATGTTTTGTTTTAAAAGCAAATGCAAAAAGAGGAACACGAATAAGGAAGAAGCACGTTTCTGTCCCCAGAGAGAAAACTAAATGAGTCATGTTGCTTTAATGTTGTTTTCCTATTTAAAGATATATATAAAGATTGGGCTATTGGTCATTTTATTAATTAATGATCTTATTTAATGTACACATGGGTAATATAGCGTATTCCTTTCCTCCACCCAGAAGTGGTTATGGTTTCTCTGGTTATGTAAGCCTCTTCAATTTGGATCTTATCTAAGTAAATCACTTCCCAGGGATCCGCCGGTATGTATGAGGGGCCCATCAGCTCTGAGGAACGTTTTAATGACCCTATGGGAGAAGCAGCACTGCCCTGGAAAGAACCAAAAGACTCGGACTGTGAAGCTTCAGGCAACAATGTAAGTAATACGGATTCCCCTAAAAGCAGGCTAACAAGCCAGTTCCGCTCAAATCTTGAGGAGCGAGTGTCAAGGCATGGGGCTCGACCCGCGTCCCCCGTGTTTAGCGCCTCCTCACGCAGATCCAGATTTCAGAAACAGCTGGAGGAGTCGGGCAACAGCGCCTCCCGCAGACTGTCAGTGGACGCGTCGGAGAAGGGCTCCCTCACCCCCGCTATGCGAAAGAAGTATTTGAAAGAGTTGTTTTTGCATAATAAATCTGGATTGTCGAGCATTTTATCATCCAAACACATATCGTCAGAAGAAGAGGCGGCTTCGTATGGAGACACTTTGAACAGCGGCGCGCTCTGGGCTTTGGATCCTATGGAGCACGCGTGGATGCTTTCTGCTGTGGATGGAAATTATGACACTATGCTCGAATTTCTCGCTGAAGATCTCAGTTTATTGAGCAGAAAAGACTTTATCAGTGGTTTTACGGCTCTCCACTGGTTGGCCAAAAATGGGAAGGACGAGACACTGATTCAGCTTCTCAGGCACGCAGAAAAAGAGGGGCTGTCAGTGAATGTGAACTTGAGAGGCAGCGGAGGTCTGACGCCTCTTCATGTAGCTGCCATGCATAACCAGTACACGGTCGTGAAGGCTTTGGTTGGGGCGTTCAGTGCTAATATAGACGTCATGGACTACAGTGGGAAAAGAGCATGGCAGTATCTCAAAGGCAACACACCGAGAGAAATGAAGGAGCTTCTGGGAGCTTGGGATGATGAACACTCTGTGGGGTACTTGAATGTTAATAACAGTGCGAGTCAAGCACAGTCAGCTGAGGAACATACTCAGGAAAGTAGAGTCGAGGTGGACGGTTCAGGAGGAATCACACGCCAGCGATTCTCATCCTTTAGGAGGCTGTTATACAGTGTTGGTCTACTTGAAAAGATTTGAGACTTTACCAAAATCATGTTTTACACTTGAAATTTGCTCTTTTATGAGTAATACAACTTGTGTTAAATGTGGCAATTGCTTAACCTTATAACATTGCTGGCAATTATATGAACTTTAATCTTTTTAATAAACCAAGCAGCAAGGAACTTCTCACCAGTGTTTTGTTTATACCAGGGCTGGAGGGCGTGTGCTGCAGAGTTTTGCTCCAACCTTAATTAAAGCTAATTAAGCATTCTTGCTAAGCATATTAGAAGCTTCCTTACAGGTGTGTTGAGGCAAGTTGGAGCTAAGCTTTGCCGGTGTAGTGCCGAATTTTGACCTCCTGCCAGATTATGACTCCCCTAGTATTGGTAGGTTTAGGGTTAGGTGTGGGGGAGGGGTTAGGATTAGGGGTGGGGTTAGGATTACCATTGATTTCAATTAGGGGAGTCATAATTTGGCAGGGAGTCAAAATTCGGCACAACACCGGAAACCAGCCCTTACTCAAGATTAATTAATTTTTATACCACTAGAATAAGGAAATAACGCTGTACAAAGAGTTAAACTAAATTGATTTAAACAAGTCTTTGACAAATGGGCCAAAGAAGGAAAAAAGTCAATATAGAAAACAATTTTTCATATCCGATTTTATATCGCTCTTGCTTATCAACCCACTTAATCAAAATACACCTGAAGTTAAATATTCAAGTCATGTAACTTCAAGAAATAAACAGAAATACCGTTTCGTTTTTGGTAGTTGAACATGTTACCTTATGACTTGTCACTTCAAATTAACCTTTGAGACGTTCATTTGTGGGTGAAGAATTCGTATCTAAAAACAGATAACTAAATCTCTCGATCAAACTGCAGCTGGATTTGATTAAGGGAAAAAAAACACTTTACAAATAAACTTTTTATAAATAAATGTGTCTGTATGTTTTTTTTGCACAACAACGTTGCAAATCCAGCCACTGGAAAATGTCAACTTTGACATTTTCACAAAAAGGAGGATACAAATACTTCTGGTTTGATGACAAATCTTTTATTGTTCAGCAAGGACATAACCAGAATATCTGTACAAAAGAAAGACTGCTGTTCCAGATAGCATGGCTTCTCTCCAGCTCTGGACGAGTTGGTGGTCCTGGCAGGGAACAGACGGAGGGGGGGGAAGCCGATGTAAACTTGTGTTTACAAGCCCAGCTTGGTCCTTCTCCAGTGTCTCCTCTTGGAGTTGTACCTGTAAAGATATTTGTCAAGGTAAAGCATCACAGAGGCAAACACCCATTAAAATTACACTACACTCAAGGCCTTTATAAGTAAACTGCATTGCTCAACAACTACCAACAGTGCAGACAATAAAGTCATAAATAAAGAGGGTTTATAATGATACAGAACAGCTAGTACAAGGTCTCAAAACACACAGATATAAAGCGTAAAAGTGCACAAATCTAATCCAATGAACCGTGTCTCCACAACAGAGCATTCACATGTCATATGGGACATGACAGTATTCATAACTCCACAGCAGAAGGATGCTCTCAGCAGGAATAATGACAGTACTCCCACAATATTTAGTACTGCAATTGCGTCCTGCTTTAGTTAACGAATATAAACTACATAAGTAGAAACAAGTACTACTATGGTAATGTAGCGGTGTTCAGGTTGTCAACATACCTGATCTTGTTGCCAGTTTTCATCCTAATCCACTGTGGGATCGGTCTGTTCTGCTTCTGCTTCTTGGCGAGGAAGCGTTTGATTCTGAAAGTCTTATGCGACGCCTGCAAGAGAAAAGTGAGGCACACCGTGAGACCATCTGTAACGGCTCGCGTTTATCACTTCACCGGGGAAAGACGGCCAGCGATCTTATAACTCTCCGAACACCTATCTGTCAAATACTAAATCCATCGACCTAAAAACTTAGACTAAAATACAAAAATAAATAGATTTACAGAAGAACAACTACCTATTTAAGGATGTTTAAGGATTTTCACTTACCATTTCGGAGATCGCTATCCGTTCACCACTATGGCGGTAGGCGAAGAGAAGGAACCATGGGTAACGCAAGCGTTGTATATCCGAGTCACGAGCTGGGCCACTTCTTCACGTCACAGCGACACTCAGCGGCTCCACGCATCACAAGCTACTGAGTATAATTCGCTTTTTTTTTATTGACAATTAGATTTTGTGTAGAGTTCTGCCTTCTTGTTCTATTTTCCAGCAACATGAAAATAAAAACAAGTTTTAGTTTTAAACAGACATAAACAACATCTCAGTTAAGGCTTAACCCACATTAAAATATAATAATTAATTAAAATCAATAATAATATTGATCACTTATTGATTAAAATAATGTGTAATAAATTGCATACACTAAGAAAAAGGGGGAAATGACATACTTTCAAACAATGAATCTTTTCTCAAGATTTTTTTTTTTAAAGACTGTTATATTTTTATTTATTTTTTGTAAAGCTAACAAATTAAATATTGGAACTTATGAGTTTTCAGGAATATCAGAATTAATTCTTTCTCATAAAATGACATTAAGAACAAGGCTTTTAATGAATAACATAACCATAAAACTATTAACGTAAAAGTCGTAGCTATAACTTAAATATTTAAAAATATTTAAAAGTAAGTAAAAGGGTAAAAAGGTGACGCAATTTATTAACAATATTAATCTCAAAGAAATTATTGTAATATTGTGAAATATTATTTCAATTTAAAATAACTGTTTTCTGTGTGAATATATTTTTAAATATAATTTATTCCTGTGATACAAAGCATCATTACTCCAGTCTCCAGTGTCACATGATCCTTTCAGAAATCATTCTAATGCGCTGATTTTTTATTATCAGTGTTGGAAGCTGCTTAATAGTTTTTTCTTTGATCAATAAAATATTAAAAAGAGAAGCATTTATTTAAAATGGATAATAATGTTCAAAACTACTGTTACAGTAGCTTACTGTTACACTACTGTTGTTACATTACATTTCTATTCTTTCTGCTTTGAAAGAAATGAATACTTTTATTAACCAAAGATCTATTAAAATGAACAAAAAAAGTCATAGCATAGATTTACATTTTAGAAATGTTTTATATTTGGTAAAAAAAAACCTTGTTTTTCATCAAAGAATCCTGAGGAAAAAAAAGAAAAAAAATATTTGGCTGCACGACTGTTTCCAACATTGACAATTCTAGTAATAAATCAGCATATTAGAATGATTTCTGAAAGGA
>JAUCMS010000024.1:15974859-16023135 GCA_032357445.1 Enteromius radiatus
TGTATCTGCACGGCGTCTGTTACTCATTGTCTGTGTGTTAATTTCAGTATTTATGACTGTCGCACGACTGACTGACTTGACTCTCATTCTGCCCCGCCCCCAAACATATGACTCGACTATCAGTCGACTATTGGCAAGATTCGAAAATTCCGATTCGACTGTGAAAATCCTTAGTCGGGGACACCCCTACATTATATTAAGAAATATTTCTTTATATTATGTATCATTTTCAGCAGCAAATCAGCATATTACATTTACTGAAGGTTTATGTGACACAGAAGACTGGAATAAAGACTGCTGAGAATTCGTCTTTGCCATCACAGGAATAAATAACATTTTAAAATATCTACGAATAAGAATGAAATGTAATATTTCACAAAATGACAAGAGACTTCTTTCAAAAACATTAAAAAGAAATCATAATTATTTCAAACATGTGACTGAGAGTGTACCTTGTTTCTCAGACGGTCTTTTTTGGCACTGTTGTCTTTTTTGTCCCTTGATGGCTTTTCAGAGTGAGCATTAACAGAGGACTCTCCGCTGTTTTCATTCTTTCTTTTCTCCCAAACACGCTCCTTGTCCTTCTTCCCGTCCTCGTCTCTCTTTTTGTACGTGTGTTCTCCATCGTGACGTTCCCTTTTCCTCCGTTCTTCATCCTGTCTTCTGATTCGTTCTTTTTCTTTCTGTCTTCTCTCTCTCTCTCTGTCCCGGTCTCGCTCTCGATCTCCATCACGATCTCTGTAATTTTTATGCCCACTATCCTCTGACCTGTTTACCAAAGCATATTGACATGATGATATAAAATCAGACCTGAAAAGTCAAATATGTCCTGAGTGAGGCTAGAAATGTCACATGTAACCAGCTTACTTTCCCCCCTTCTCCTCTCTGTGTTCGCCATTCTGACGCTTCTTTGTGTCTCCTCCTATAGGAGGTCGATCCTCCTTCTGTCTCTCTCTGTCTTGTTTCCTGGGCTTATCCTTTGGCTTCTCAGTGTCACCATCATCTGCTTTCTCTGTTTTTTTCAAGAGCTGAAAGACAAAACATGGTTGAATATTTGAAAGTTGGGATCAGTAAGAAAAAAAGAAATAAAAGTAAAACTAATTAGACAAGCATGATGTAACTGATCGAAAGTGCAAGTAATTATTTACATTATTTATAACATTACAAAAGTTTGCAATCTCAACTGTGCTTTTTTTTTTTTTTTTTTACTTTAAATTCATAAAATAAAAAAATAAAAAAAATGAATCATGTCACAAAAACATTAAGCAGCACAACTGTTTTTAACAAAAAATCTGCATATTTTAAATATTTATGTGACACTGAATACTGGAGTAATGACTTCACAGGAATAAATGTAATTTTTAAATAATTTAAAATAGAAAAGTTATTTTAAAGTACAAATATATTTTACAATATTAATGTTTTGTATTTTTGATCAAATAAATGCAGCCTTGGTGAGCATGTAAGATTTGTTTACTTAAAAAATGTAAACATTAACTTCTTCTGTAAATGAAATTTTTAGTAATGAAACTCGGTAATGCATTTAGTCAAGTACCTTGATTTTTGGCAGTTCATCTTTAAGTTGGTCCTTATCCTTATCAGATGCCTTGTCTCCTTTTTTCAGTTTCTCAGCCTCTTTTCTTTTTCTTCTGTCCTCCTCTCTCCATTTACGCCGTTCTTCATCTCGCAGGCGTTTACGTTCTAGTTCTCTCCGTCTCCTCTCTTCTTTTTTCTCTTCTCTAATCCTCTGGGGAGGACAGGATGAGAGAGCATGAATACAATACACAAACAGTATGGCATGAATATATAATAAATATATTCTATAAACTGGGTGTCAAGATAATGAAGAAAGCATTTAAATCAGTACAAAGTGCACCCCAACTTTACCTGTTTATTCTTAAGGAAGTCCAAGAGAGGTGTTGTTTTTTTAGCTGGGGAAAGAACATTTCAGAAGATTATGTCAAATAAAGAGTGCAAACTATCTAAAATTGTTTTGTGCTGAAATAGGTCTCACAACTGAGTTCCTTTGTCTTGGCCTCTATTTCCTCGAGTAAAGTCTCAGGGTTGGAAGGAAATTTTTCTTCATCTCCATTGTAGAACTCCAAAAATTTTTTGTAATCAACGTCTAATAAAACACAGGTAAACTAATTATTAACTATCGTTTCCAGAGCTAACAATAGAATTCAAAACATATATACGTATATTTCACCATCTTCAATTGTTCCACTTTTGGCATCTTTCTTCTTGCTCCTTTTCTTAGCAATTTTCTGGAATGGTGCAAACTCAACAATTGCTGGATATTCTTGACCTAGAACATGGAATAAAGGAGATGATTTATGAAGAAAACACACTATAAATCGACCAGCACACAAGTCTTCAACACTTTGACATTTAAGGCTCAACCTTAAACCAAAATTAAAACCACTGATTACCAAGTATACACAGAATCCTGGAAATATTAATGACACACAAAAGCCAAACCTCGATTATCAATGAAGACATAGCCATCAAAACGGTCTCTGAAGAGAACTATGTCATCTTGATTTTTGAAATTCAGATAGGCTCTTGCAAACAGATGAGGGAAAAGACTGCAAAAAAAAAAACCCAAAGATCTTGGTCAGCCATCAAATACCTTTCATTTTATGTGTTAATGTTATGCTTTCTTTTATAAGACTGTATCTATAAACCTAGTATCGCTAGAGAAAAACTCCAGATAATCCAGCTCTGGAAGAGGCTGCAGTTGTTCCACTAAGTCATCTTTAGTTAGACTTGGAGGGAGACGTCGGATCACAATCTAAAAAAAGATATAAAAAGAACAAAAATCAATACTGGAATTACTTGAAAACACTTATATTTTCATACATTTTAATACCCACATCACACATGATATATTCAGTCCAGGTGGTTGAGAGAGTTATTAACCTATATGCACATGCATCATATATACACGTATATGTTTTGCTGTATATAATAATAATAATAATAATAATAATATTTAACATTCAAAATACAATCAATTGTTGTTTGTGGATGTATCCAATTGTCAAAGTTTCCAGGATATTCCTCTCTTTTATTATGCTAACAGCCAAATCCGCGCAGTGATTAGAAACTTTGACAGGGGGATTTGCTAACCAGTCTGTAAGTACCAGGCATGTCCAGCGATACTCAACTACACCGTTAAATCAAACAGAGAGCAATATGTAAACACGGTAGTAAAAATACTTCTGCAAACGTTAATTCATAGTATTTCAAATGAAGGCGACTAACTTAGCCGCACTGTTTATAGTCTATTTGTAGCAGGAATGTAGCCAGCTAGCCTGCTAACTAACTAACTACCTTTGTCATAGCCTCCTTCTTCTCTTTATTTGGCTTCTCTGCTTTCTCAATTTCGTCACATTTTATTTCCACTTTCTTTTCTCTGGGACGCGTGTTTTCCTTGTCCTCCTTCATGATCCTTTGCCAACTTTTGCAGCGATGTCTTACTTCGTAGGTTTCTTGCTGTTATCAGTCGTGTGTCTGCTATCTCTCCACTGCCCAACTTTCCGCAGTTGTTTCTCCGTAACACAAGCCGGCGTCTCTGATTGGCTACAGCTCCTGGCGCAAAGAGTCTCTACCTAAAGCGAGGAGCGTCCATTCTTTCACTCAGCGACTTTATCGTTGTCAAATGGACTCTTACCAGGGAGTAACTCGACGGCAATTAATGACTAACAGCTACCAGCATATTTGCCACAACGTTACATTACAAAGTTCGCATACTTCCTATAAAATGAATACTCGTTTCTTTTGGTGCTCTTACCTGAAGAGTGGACGGGCTAGACCTTGCTGTGCGCCTCCAAGTTCTTTAACTTATTTTCCCCATCTGGCTTATCGTTAAAAAATGTAAAAATTAAAAATTTATATTACGCGTGTCCTTATAAACAAAGTGACTATAAGTCTACTAATACTGTAATAGTTTTAGCTGTATAAGACTTACGCTAAGAGCCACAACACGGCGCTGCAGTATTACAGCCGAGGTTTTGAGATGCGGAAGTGGATTATACACATTTCGGAAGTTGTTTATGTGACCGTCATAAGGGCAGACATTTTGGCCCATGTAGACGACAGTTTTGCAAGATTCTTTAGAAAACATTGAATAAATCTTTTCCACCGCAATAATAATTTCTCTGTGTTTGTACAGGATTTTTTCACCACAAGTATGTGGTATGAGATATTGCCCGGTTTTGCTATAATGACAGTTTGTCTGATGATTCCTGGCATCGCAACTGCTCAAATCCAGAAGTTCACAAACGGTGGCAAGGTGAGTTATGATGAAGATGAGCAATGTTTTGTTACTCTCAGTCAAAACATATACTTTTATGAATCGTTCAGTAGATATAAATGTTTGTTTCAGCTTGACATTTGTCTGATCCTACTGTCATAAGTCAGCATTTAATATAACAGTAACTACTTAATGCACTCAGGAAAAGAGGATCGTACGGGTTCCCTATCAGTGGTATTTGATGGAGAGAGACAAGAGAGTGTCTGGAACTGGTACACACTACCATGCCAAGGTAAAAACTAGCATAAACTTGTGTAAACGTATCATTACTGACAATATGCTCACAAAAGCTGGTCCTTGAATATTCTTCTTTGCTTAATTCACAGGGACTTGAAAACATCAAATGAAGAGCCACCTAGCAACAACTGAAATGTACATTTTGTCCAGTCGTCTATTAAAATGTTATCTATAAATTAGTAATTTGCTTGCTGTTGTCATTTGTGTGCTTTGTTTGAATAGTTTACTGTTTAGGTTCATGAATTTGGTTTTAGTTTATAGTAATTGGACCAAATTCTGATCCCAGAAATGTAATTGATAGTAAAACCTTTTATCAGATAATTTTGTTACTTTATTGTGTACTCCAGTGCAATGATGAGTTAAAATATAGAGTGCATCATCCAATCCCTTCAGTTTTTAGAGACCGAGCATATACATACATTATATATAAATCACATTACATACTACTCAGTCTACAAAATGTGCAAAGTACTTCAAATAATTCTAATCGATCAGTTTAAGTGAATGTATAAAATGCTTGAAAATATACTAAAGTACACGTAATGTGCATAAACGGGGTGTAATGCGTTTATGTAATATACACGCTCCACAGAGTCCTTTGCTTCAAATGGAGTGCCAGTAGACATGATATGTGGTAATGCGATGCATACAGTATATTGTAAGTAGTAACGCCCTTACTGTTATTTTGTGAAGGAAATCTTGTGCACTTCTTAAATCCATTTAGACATACAGTGGAGACAATTGAGACTGTAGTCTTGACATACTTCTATTTCAAACTATAATGCTTACAGCAGCCTTTGTGGCTCATACTGTCATAGCATTGATTTCCAGGCAGGAAAAAAAAAAAAAGTCATAGAAATGACCATTTATTGTGTAGATTTTGCTTTGTAAGTGCAGTAAGATTATTAGTGTTATTTCATTTAGCTGTAAATGTAAAAATCCATTATTTAAGAGTTACTTTCCATGTTGTAGTATAAAGTGTACATAAGCTTTGTCTTTGATATTTGACTTTCATATACGGGTGGATAATACTTTCTAAATGTACTCCTTAAGAAAAACAAATTCATATTGTTGGCAATTTCTAAAACTAGAGATTCAAAGCACATAACAGAAACAAGCACTCTCTATTTGAACTAACCTTACAAGATTAAACACAAGGTTATTATTAGGAGCTAAATCTCATCTTTAATGAAAGTTGCAGCATGACTGAATCACATGACCATTTTTATTTAGATGCAATGCACATTACACGACAGGTATTGCAGTGGTTAATGTTTAAGTTCTACTGATCACCATTTATTTTGTTTGTACATATCCATTTTAGTTCACAAGCCTTTCACCGTGTACTAGACAGGAGGAACAAAAATTAACACACATTTAAGTAAAATCTGTGACTTAATCACAATATAAGTTGTCTTTTTCCTTTTAAAAAAGAAAAATAATGACATTCCAACTGAAATATACTTCTGCATGGCAGCCTACTTCTCATCTTTGCCTTTAGTTTTTCTGTACACCATCTCTCTGAAGCTGGAAAGGATTTTGCTCTCCCTCTTTCTTCGCTCCTCTTGGTTGAAGGAAGCAAGCGCCCTCTTCTCATCGGCACTGTAGATCTGGTTTTCCTTTCTCAGACGCACAGCCTCCATACGCCGATGTCTGAGGGCATAAACAATAGCATATAAAAACGTGCATGACACACCACCTTAATGCATCCTTGTTTGATAAAAGTTTTTTTCTTTCAAAACTGACCCTAAAATATCAAACCGTGGTATATGTGTATAAATGTATCTTAATGTTTCATACCTGCTTCCACTCATGACATAGCCACATTTCTCAAACTCTGCAATCTCGTCACTAGTCAAACCGATTTCACCTCTTCTTGGAATACGTTTTCCTGCTTTGACAAACTCTGCCATAGCCGCACCTTCACCTGGTAGCAAAGCGTGGCCAAAACTATGGGAAACAAGACAAGGCACAAAGCTTTAACATTCGGTTCCAATGACAGGATCAAAAATGACATTATTTCTTTTATAACAATGGCTCACTCTAAAGGTTTGTCATCTTGGGCCAGGTGAGTGAGAGGAGCTTCAGGTCCAACAACATGTTCTCCAACACCAGTTTTCTCCACCCATGAGATTTCATTGACATCCTCTTCTTCTTCCTCTGAATGTTCACTGCTAGAGCTACTGGACTCCTTGTGATTCTTCTTCGCCTTCTTCTTCTTTGACTTTTTCCTGCGAGAACAAATTCATACCATTGCATGAAACGCATCAAGCCTTGTCGATTCGATATACTGGATTACAGATGAAACTACTTACTTTTTACTTTTCTTCTTTCTTTTCTTCTTTTTCATCTCTTCTGCAACAATAAATACCTAATTATTTACATAATCTTAATGTAAATATAACATGTTTTGGAGCAAAACTAAATGCCAAACCTTCAGAATCACTTTCTGAATCGCTGTCCTCTGAGTGCTTCCTGTTCTTTCTCTTCTTTGATTTCTTCTTCTTCTTCTTTTTCTTTTTCTTCTTTTCCTCTGTAGACAAGATAGCAGAGATTTAGGGGATTTATTCCGCTTCATATTTGGAAAGCATGTTGTAATGAAAACAGGGAGATGGTAAAGAATCATCTACCCTGTGAACTTGAGTCAGAGCTGCTGTTCTTCACATCTTCTTCTACAGGAGTGTGTTCATCCGAGCTGTTACAAGATTTATGATAAAAATGTTTAAGCATATAGAGTTTATGATGAATATATTACTTTACAGCACAGAATATTTCAGAGTTTCAAATCAATTTAAACTATTTCCACTGCACAAGTACAATTAAATTATCATTACCACACCTCAAAAATCATCATTTATCATCAAGCAAGGTTAAAAGCAGCTGTGCTATTTAATATCTGTAATTAATAGTAACAAAAAAAGAACATTTATTTGAAACATTTTGCAACAATTATAAATGCATGCATGTAATTTCAATCAATTGAATGCATCTCTGCTTATTAAAATTAGACCCCTATTCCCAAACAGATAAGGGTTAGTGTGATCATATACTGTATTAATATGTACTCACTCAGGTTCTCTGACTCTTGGAGAATATCCCCAGACTTCAGG
Organism: Enteromius radiatus; assembly: GCA_032357445.1. Lineage (NCBI taxonomy): Eukaryota > Metazoa > Chordata > Actinopteri > Cypriniformes > Cyprinidae > Enteromius > Enteromius radiatus. Next base: position 15,982,525 of record JAUCMS010000024.1, read on the forward strand.
ACATCCCAGCTCACCAATTCTCTCGCGTTCCTGTAGACGCCTTGACAGGGAAAAACAGATAAATGTAATATTCACTTATAACACTTTCTTCACCGTACTCGGTTACAGCTCCTGTACTTTGGACATGTCTGACCTCGCGATGAAGGCGTCTTGTCTTTGTCGCTGGGCATCATCTCTCTTCTCATAGTAATCGGATCTTGATCCAAAGCTGTGATCTCGATCTCTCTGATCTGACCGATCTCTTTCCCTTGACCTGGAGCGACTGCGAGAATGCCCCACTCGGAAGCGGTTTCTGCTCCTCTCTTTGTCGTTGTATCTCGACTTGTGGTCGTCTTCATGCTCGTGTCTGTGGTTCTTCAGCCCTCGGTCCGGTGAGCGGCTGCTGGAGCGGCTGTGGCGGCGTCTCTTCGGGCTCACGGCGCCGGAATATTTTACGTCCAGCTCGGGCATTGCTAGAAACTCTATTATTAAGGTTAACGTTAGTTTACTGACGATTGAGAACTCTCTTACTGACCTGAGGGGCACAAAACAGGCTGTTAAATTACATTTTGTTGGTCATGTCGCAGTTTAACAAGAACCAGCAAAGTTAACTAACGTTAGACAAGGACTTAGCGATTTCAGATTCTTTAAATAAACGTTAATTTATATAAATCACCGTGGTGTTGAGACTCACCTCGAAACCTGTAAACATCTTATACGCAGATCAAATAACCAGAATGTGTACTAGCGTCGATGAGCTCCTACTTGTGTTTACGTTTCCGTTCCGTTTATTCTTCTGTTGTGAAGACTTGCGTAGCGCTATCGCCCCCTTGAGGCCTGGAAGCAACATTTTGACCCTTATGTGAATATTATTCTGTTTTTAATTGCTTTTTTAATATGGAAAATGAATGCTGATTTAATCATTTGCTCTTGTAAGTATAAATTTTATGACAGTTACCCAATATGACAGGATGAAAGCTTTGCTAGGTGTGATAAAAGTTTTGATTTAAATAACAAAATTGCAAAGCATCTGAAAGCTTGCCCCATGAATGTCTGAATGTATATCTAATGTACATATAATGCAGGGTATAACTGATTACATGTAATCTGGATTATGTAAAGCAGAGTACTTCTTGCAATTAGATTAAATGACATTTTAATACTGGTATCAGAATAATATAGTTACTTTTTGTAGCCTGTTGGTTACATATTATCACCCACTAGCAGTTATAATTTATAATTTATTAATTCTCCCTCTCCTCTTTTTCTTCTTTTAAATGTTCCAATTTATTTAAATTTACTCAACTAAATTTTTTTATTTAAATGTACCTCAAATAAATTGATTGCAACCACTTAGGTTACCTTGAAAATATTTTGTAAATTCAATTAATATTTTTTTTTTCAGTGATTTCAGTTTTTTTTTTTTCAGCTCCAGAGAGAATGGGAGAGGCCACACAGAATTTGACCACTGGATTTACAAAAGTCAACATTTCAACATTGCATCAACTACTGATGTACACAGATTTATCCTCTGAGATTTTCAGGTAATAAGTAAATGATTATTAACACATGTGTATGTCTGATGTTGGTTAATGCTTACATGACACAGGTATATAAAAAAAGCATCTTGGAGACGTTGGCACAGTTCTTCTGGATTGTTCTGTATCTTCATGTGATTCCAGACTGGATGATGATCAGATCAGATCTCTGTGTGGAGCACTGGCTGCTGTCAGACTCCTTGTGCAGACAATAATCTCACTGCATTATTACAAAATAATGTTTGGAAACATAAACTGATATTTCCAACTTACATCTCCGCAAAAGATAGTAATAACCCACTTAACACCTTTTTTTGTTGCTGAAAATACTAGTGGCCTAAAACTTTTGCACAGTGATATATATATATATATATATATATATATATATATATATACAATTTTTTACATTTTCATTTTTTATGATTAATTATTAACTTTTCATTAACCACTTTTCATTAACCACTTGAAGTTCCTTTAAAAGCCTGAGTGAAACCTTGACATGTAATTACATTACTTAAGCCCACTTCATTATGTTAATAACAAGAAATGTAATGTATTTTCTGCTTCTTAGAATTTTTATATCAATACGGTACATGATTATCCTATTTAAATACATGATAAACAAGGTCTGATTATATTACCTAAATTGTGTAATGTAATTTTCAATTAATCTATGCAATGTATCTAATGTATTATTGTGTTTAAATACAGGTTTCACAAAGATGTTTAAAACTTTTTTCGTTCAAAACCATTGCTAGGGAGAATACACATTTTTGTCATTTGGACTTGTGATGTATATATGAGAGTTATAACACTGTAATAAAACAGTTTACAACATGTTTATAAAAAGTCTTGTCATGCCAATAAATCACTTTGCAATTCTTTTTTTTTTTTAAATCCATCTTCTTTTTATACATCTTAGTAATAATAATAATTATTATTCATTTTCACACCTTTCTTTTGACTGAAAACCCTCTTTGAGTAGGCTATTTAATTTGCAAAAATTAGATTACAGTTAAAAGCTACTTATATTATACTGATTTGAAAAAAAAACTTTTTCTAATATAAATAAAATCCTGATACAGTCATGTAAAACTCCTAAAGCTTTTCAAATGCTTGTAAGTTTCCCCAATTTGTAGGCTAACTTCCTTAAAAAAGAATTCTCTGTATTATTGCATTACTTATTTGTTTTCTATGCGCCGTATATTCATATGCGTTCAAATACAAGTACATTTTAAGACAAATTCTTCCTGTCTCATTAACATTCACCACACGTCTGTTGTGCGCGACTCCTGTCGGCTGGTGGAGGCGCGAGCGCCAGACTCGTTCCTCTCAAACAAGGAACTCGAGCTCCCTTGTGTTGTCCACGGCAACCGACTCACGTTATCGCTGTAATTATTGTCTCTCAGCAAAAGGAAATCGTGGATTTTAACGGGTCGCTCTGCAGGTATAGCATTTTGCCAATTCATTTCCGTGATTGTGTGAGATTAAAACTTTAATTCATCTTCTTTAGCCACATATGCGCTGCTGTGCAACATAGAGTCAGTTAGGCCGCGCGCTGCCGCCAAACCAGGAAGGAGAGTTGAATTGAGCCATTTGTTTTTGTTTTCACGCTGACCGCTGCGCACCGGAGCCCTACCGGCTCTGAGTGCTAACATCAAACAGCTGTGGCCGCACCGAAATAGCATTTTGTTTATTCACGTCAAAATTGTCAAAAGCATTAGTTTTATGTCACTTTTCAAGACGCATATGTCTTTATGCTTGGCTTTTGTCGCTGTACAATTAGCCAGCTAGCGTTTCTGCGGTTCTCTTGCATATCCTCATTCTGTTGCTTTCAGTTTACAGTTGTATTTAACTTTTAAGTAATCTTTAGATCGACATAACATCTTAAAATGTTATGTCGATATGACATAAAACATAAAACGTGATTTGTCATTGATAGAAAGCTAAAATGTGTCTGAGGGTACATCTCTTTCAGAACTAAAACTTCAATGCTTCAATAGGATTTTTTTGTAAATGAAAATGTTCAACACGTTTTCTAATAGATGTGTTCTTAATACTAATCTGTTCAAACTGTACATTAAACCATATTTTACCCTTTTCTCCACAGGCATGTCGAAACTAAAGCTAATATCTGCAGCAGACACTCAGTACTCGGCAGCACTGTTGAAGTCCATCAATGATGAGCGACACAGCGGTTTATTCTGTGATGTCACCATAATCGTGCAAGACCGCAAGTTCAAGGCACACAAATGTGTGCTGTCCGCCTCGAGTACCTACTTCCGCCAACTTTTCTCAGTTGCTGGACAAGTTATAGAGCTGAACTTCGTCAAGGCAGACATATTCGATGTGATCTTGAATTACATATACACCTCTAAAATCTACAGAGTTCGCTCAGACAGACTTGAGGATCTCATCAGCGCCGGTCAGGCTTTGGGCGTGCCGTTCATAGCCAATTTAGGAACGCCGCTCGCCCAAGTCAAAGGATTACCGGGCCTGTCCAAAGAAAGTGAGAACCACAGCATCAATTCCTCTGAGAAGAATGACACTGGAGGAGGTGAGAATATGCCAATCATTACTGAGACGTTCTCTCTGTCCGCTGAAGAGTTCAACATGGCATGCAGTAATACAGAAAAGGACGTGGATTCGGACAGCGATGATGTTCTCTTTGTCTCAAAAACAGAGGCCCCTCAAGCTCAGAAGACAAAGATATCAAGCATTATTGACAAAGAAGGAGGGCCAGAAGCTAAAAAACAAAAAATGACAAACGAGGAAGATATTGCCTCTAAAGCTTCAACAGCCCAAGAGAGAAACAACAAGCTTCCCTCTGAAAGAACTGCATCACTCCAAAATAACTCTGAGCCCCAGCCCGATGTTGTGATCCTCTCAAATCCACAATCCAGCGTCAGTGTTCTCACTTCGCCAGTAAGGACGAGCTCAAACAGTGAACCCACCACCCCAGCTGCGGTGAACAGCCTTCCTCCAGATCCTCAGAGCACCTCGCTGCCTCTAGACAACAACAACGAAGTGCTCGGAGTCCAAAGGAAAAAGGTCCTTCTAGAGCACTCGCCCGATCATCCTGGAAAAATCAGACTTTCGGATGTAAGGCCGATGTATAGCACCAATAACGGACCAGTACCAGCGATGAACGTAGTCCCGGCGGTGTTGGAGAAAAAGACGATAACATTAGACAAAGCCTCGGAAATCGACTCGCTATCGCCGGGTTGTAAAGTGTACGCCAACATCGGCGAAAACACCTACGACATCGTTCCAGTAAAAGACGATCCTGTGGAGGGATCGGCTCCCGGTAAGAAATCGCAATCCCCACACGGCATTCCCAGCATGAGCAATCTCTCGCCTCGAGGAAAGAAGAAATCGAAGCTGGATCAGGAGGATCACTATGAACTCATCATGGATGGGAAGACCTTTTACGTGTGCATCGTGTGCAAGCGTCCCTACGTGTGCCTGACGAGCCTTAGGCGACACTTCAACACTCACTCGTGGGAACGAAAGTATCCGTGCCATTACTGCAGCAAGGTTTTCGCCCTGGCCGAGTACAGAACCAAACATGAAATCAGTCACACGGGCGAGAGACGGTACCAGTGTTTACTGTGCAACGAAACCTTTCTCAATTATCAGATTTTGTCCACCCACTGCAAACAAATGCACAACCAAGACCCTTCGGGAAGGAAAGAGAAAGATGACTCGTGCAATAACTTGTATCGGCTGCTGCCGTGCAAAACGTTGCAGTTCAAACCGTATTCCTTCGTGTCCGAAGAGCCGGGAGGGATTCCGGTGATCGGTGAGGATGGGACTGTTCAACATGTAAACACAGACAAAGAGCACTTTACCAACCAGCCACTTCCAGCTAGCCAAAGCAAAGCACTGACCTGGGACGACATCTTTGTAGAATCTGAAGCACAAAACAGGCCGGCGGGTCCACCTCCGCGGCCTATCGACCAAATAAATGCAGAAACCAGGAATGAATTTGAGTTTGTTATACCAGAGACGTACTGAGCATGCTTGTGCGCTGCTCTGGCTCAGACTGTGCCTTGTTCCTTTGTATGTGTTTTATTTTGATCGCGGTTGTTTGGACCATTTGATTGAAAAATCAACTTCTGTATCCATCAGCTCATGAAAGTTGTTTCAAGGTGCTTTAATGTATATTTAGACAATGTGTTACTTAGTGTTGGTTTACAGTTCAGTTTCACTGTCCATTATTGAATTGTAATAATGCTTCATCAGATAATATGACTAAGTAGACAATACATATTTTATGTACAGCTACATTAGATCTGTGTAGAGCTGACCTTTAATATTTTTTATTCCCATATTTGTTCTGGATATTACACCCATGTCGGATGTAATTAGTAGGGATCAAGTTCATGCTGTTGCAGTTTTAAACAACAATGTCATTTTGATGTGTAAATGCTTTACATAAATCTCATGTCCAAAATCAACTGTAATGCAACTTCAGAGTCTAAACTATGCCTTTAATTTTCATTTGAAGAGACTCTAACAACGTTTTCATTTTCTTGTCAGCTTTTTATGGTAGCTATTAATGATTGTTTGGCACTAGATAGTACAGTGTTAATGGCAGGATTCGGGTCTGCGATAAGAAATGTTTGTATTTATAGTTTTTGATTGTTAGCAGGATTTAAGAAGGATGGAGTAATATGTGAAATTTGTAATGTCATCTGTCCAGTAATTATGTTTTGTTTATTTATATGCTGGCCATATATATATATATATATATATTTTGTTTTTCCCCAGACAGTAATCGAGACCTGAAGAGAAATATTCATCCCTCCTCCGCTCATGTCTAGAGAAACAAGATACTGAATTGTTCAGGGTAATCAAAGGGTCATATTAGTAACACAGAGGACCTCTTCTTTACAGTTGAATATTTTGTACATGTGTCATTTTTTTACATTATTTTTTCAGCATAGTTATTTTAGCTTTGTTGGCTGTGAGCAGAATCTGTGAATACAATGAGATTCCTTCAGTCAGAACTAGTGCTTTAACACCATAACCTAACATGATAGTACTGAAGACCTTCATTTTAACACTTTCTTCCCTTTTGGAACCTATTTATTATTAGGTCTTAGTTTGATATAGTATGAAATAAAATGTTGGAGAAAGTGCACATGTACGTATTTCTTTTATTTCCAAGAGCGTCATGAAAGTGATTAGTATTTTTCAGGATAACCACCAAGTCAATATGAACAATCCTGGCTCTGTATCAGAGTGGATCTTATCGATGAACATGTGACCCTGAATCACGAAACCAGTCATAAGTAGCACAAGTATATTTGTAGCAATAGCCAAAAAGACATTGTATGGGTCAAAATAATCAAATATTTTTCTTTAATATGTAATAATCATTAGGATATTAAGTCAAGATCATGTTCCTTAAAAGATAATTTGTACATTTCCTGCTGTAAATATATCAAAACTTAATTTTGATTAATAGACATTGCCGAGGATTTTACTTGGACAATAAAGACAATTCATAAAAACGATTTTCAGGAGATTTTAAAATAGTTGTATCTTGACTCAAGCCATATATTGTCCTATCCTAACAAACCATACATCAATCAATGGGAAGCTTATTTTTTAAGCTTTCAGATGCTGTAGAACTGTCAAAAATAGGCCCTTAAGACTGATTTTGTGGTCCAGGGTCAAATATGATAATGTACCGATTCATGAATCTAATCTGATGAGTGATAAAAATGGATTGAGTGGTTAAGAGCCAGTGGACATATTTGGAAATGCAGTGATAATTAAGCAAAAAGTCTATTCCAGCTATACAGTTTATATTTAATACTGTGCTGAACTATCAGTCTTTAATTTTAAGATTTTAACATCAAATGTAAACAATGCTTTCATGTGACATGAATGCAGTCGAAAATGAACAAACCAGGCAAAGATCCACTTTACGAGTTTTCTTTTTTTTTTTTTTTAGCATGTGACTGTACTACAACCACCAGTTGCAACCAAATGTCAAATAGGAAGTAATAAAATCATTGAATTTGGAGTAATATCTCTACCCACATCAGTAAAGGACAGTGTTCTTGATATAAATCAAGCACATGAAGTACAGTGTATAGACATGACATTCACAGTGAACACTCAAACAGACAAAAAGGAGAACACTATAAGTCTTAAGACTCGATTCTGTTGTGTTACGAGAAGGCAGTTTGATCGTTCGGTATATGTACAACATATACAGCATTGCACACACACACACTGATATAATATTTGCATTGTGAAGGACTTTCAGTTATTAAGTAGTGAACGATGTAGGTTTATATAATGATTACTTATAAAGCTAAGCCTCCTTTTTTTACATTCGGTGAGTCCTGTCGGCAACACAGAACGGCGGATGAATGTGAAAATGTACAAGTATTGAAAGCTCTCTCATTCTTCGTAACCACTATTTAAGAGCTTATTACTTTGCATAAATCAAGCAAAGGATATTTTCGTCACAAAAGGTTATTCGAATTTGTGACATGATTGTGTGCTTGACGTAATGCAGAAGAAACACCACATATTACAGGTTAGATCTTGGATCCTAATGAAGCGCTCAGGACAAAAAAAAATAAGATTCAGCCTAAATATATATGTACAGTTCTTTGCAATCTAGCTGCCCGAAACAGTTAAAAATAACTCAAGTAATTATCTAGAACTGTGTGAATACAGTAAAGTGCAAATCAATTGCTAGATAAGATAAGAGACTCGTCCTCGTGCCGAGAGAGCAGAGGCGATGCAAAACACTTTGTGCCACTTTGGAAGGGAAAAGTTCACATTATGGAGTTATGCAGAGGAAACGCAAAGTAGATGTTACCTATAGCGGGAGGAGGAGGCGAGCCAGGTGGAGCCATACTGGAAGCGGACACACATTTTAAGGCTTATCTGTGAACAGTCTTGGTCTCATAGTCAGGCTAGTTGTTATTAGGTATAGTCCTCTTGGATTGAGGCTACATAATGTGATTATTTTACACATCGGGATTGACTTGAGAGAATCCTGTCAAGGGTTAATGTTGCATATTACATCTGCTGAATGGTGATGAATGACTGTGGTTAATGCTGTAGTCTCTCTGTACTTAACCCAACGCACGGGTGAACCTCCTCCGCAAAGGTTGTTCATTCAGAACAATGACTGTTCAATGGTGGGGTTTTTTAATATCCAAAAATGCCCAATGCCAGTTCTCTCTTGGCAGGAAAATGTCTTCCTTAGACTGGTCCCTTAGGGGCTGTATGGTGGGGGCTTCTCATCAGGTGGGTAATAAGGAGGAGAATAACGAGGCGGGATCATATTTGGCCACATGTGACTGGCTCCAGACTGGGAGTCATCAGACAGGCCCGAAGAGTCAGGAAACATGCTGGCACCCTGTAAAATCACATTAGCACACATATCATACACTATCAAAAAGTATAACCACTGAAGCTCTAAATCAGGGTTATTATCGTTAACTAAAATCTCTTTACAACCTTGAAATTAAATAAATATGAATTCAAATTAAATATTAAAAAAAGGTTCAAATTATTAAAACTTACAAGGCACAAAAAACAAACAGAAAAATGCAAAAAACACAATAATGAATGCTTTAAAATGAAGGCTTTGAAAATAGAAATATCAATGAGATATATTAATATAACATATACAAATATAATTATTTTTGTACCATGGGATAGTTTTTGGTGCTAATAGTTTGAATACATTTTGGTTCATATGAACTGACAGTTTGTTTTTACCAGTATTGTATTTGTATAAATATTCTAAATATTAACAAAAAATTATAAAAGCATATCAGTGATAGTCAAATAACTCTGCTCTGAATAAATTGTATATTGTATCATTAGATGAAATTTGTGCATATTGTATATTTGCATACATTTTTAAAAACAGATGATTGCATCAAGTTAATGTCACCTGAAAGGTGTAAGTAACAAATAAACAAAAATAAACAATAAAGTTTATATTATTGGTTAACTACTATATTATAGTATAGTAATAACAATAATAATTCCATATGTACATTTCATATATTATTAAATACATATATGTATTATATTATATTATAATATAAAGTTTTTATCATTTGTTTTAACAAGTCTCTCCTCATTGATTTATCAATGCCCATTACAGCAAGCAGCAAAAATTGGATTACCTGAAGGTCGTAGGCAGTGTATGGAGGTAAGCAGGGGGCAGTGTTGTAAAACGAGTTGTTGGATGTTGTGGGCCCAGGAGTCTCTGGGGGCGGAGGAATAGGGAGAGGTTCTGGCTCACAGGAATCTGGTGCTGCTGTAGGCATCTTAAAAAAAAAAAAAAAAGACCCAATAAATGTCACAGGATCTCAGAAATAATACCAAATGCATCCGTCGCCAGTGGCACAGCCCTTAAGTCTCACCATGTCTTTGAAGCCCCCCAGCACGGCAGCGGTGATGATGCCCAGAAACAGAGCGACAATGTTGAGGATAGTAGCAGACCACAGCAGGTGGTAAAGATGCACAACGTCCTGGCAGCTCCGCACCTCTGTGTACTCGTGGTACCCTCCTCGCAGCTCCACTCGACTGGGACGGCCAGGACAGAAATGTATTATCGTGAGAGAATCATAAAAAGAAAAACGAAACATCCAGGTGACAGACCGAGCAACAAAAGAGGTGAAGCGTGACAGAACAGCGATTCATGCAAAAAACAAAACAAAACCATCTGCATACCAGTGCACATCACTCTTAAGAAGAGCATGAAATGGATAAATATATCCAGTATCCTTATTTAAGCTCACTGTCATCAAAGACACTTTACTTTTAACCTAAATTATTGCTGTCTCTCCTCACCTGTGAAACAGGAACCAGAGAACACTAAATCTTAGTTCCTTTCACTTCACGAGTAAAGTAACTGTACACAAAGTACAGCGACTGTATGTAGCCACGACAACAAAGAATGGGCTGTCAATGTCATTGAGGGACTAAAAGTGGAAAGACCTACTTCCAAATCATGGAGGATTTCCTAAATTTTTTCAAAACATCTTTATTCTGAAGTCCCATAAGAGGATGCTCTCTGAAACATAAATAAACACAAACGTTCTTTCGAACAGAGCTGAATTTTAGGGATAGAAGCACACACCATACAAGCAAATATAAACCAGAACCAAGGTAAAACAAAGATAGCATAGTTGTGTTTTTTTCTCTCTCTTTTTTTCTTAGATTGCCTGTTTGCAGAAGGTATCCTAATGGGACTCGCTCACACACACATACTTGCCACAGTTGTAAAGTTCACAGCAGTAGCAGGTGTTGCTCTTCACACGCAGGTTACAGACCCGAGATCCTGTTTGACAGGGGACCTGAAAGACAGATATGCTTTCTAAATGGGATACTAATAACAAAACCCTTAAATTCAGAGGCTTGTAATTTGGCCAACGACTCACATCTAAATCAAACGCAGTCCCGCTGGAGTAATATTCACATCGGCCAGCATATAGAGGTCTGAGGTCCTACAAGAGAAGTATGCCATGACAGAGATTTAACTGCAATGATTTTCTGAAGAAAGGCATTTTGCAATAACATCTTGTGGAAGCACTTACTATATGTCTTGCAGCAAAAACACCATCCACTATAGCACAACAGAAGGCTGCCACCACACCGAAGCTGATGAAGACAATGGAGGCCACCAGCTGTAAGCAGAAGAGCAGAGTCAGACTATCCATCTGTGGTAGTAGCTCGACGCACGTGCAGTCACACCCTAGGCATTACTACCGTGTATGAGTCCTCACAGAGATCGACTGAAGTGGTTTGTCTAAGATCTTGAAGATGTGTCTATTAGGGCATGTGGAGATAATCTGGACTAAATGGATTCTGCCTTATTGCCACTTATCTTTGCTGATTTCCCTGCCATTTCACAACCATTTCTGATCAATAAATAATAGCATAAATAAAAAATACATTTTCTAATAAAAAATAAATCTATCATATACTAATATGTATATTATAAATACTAAAATATAATATTAGTACCCTACTGCTAAAAGAAATTAATATATTGTTCAGCAAGGATGCATTAAATTGACCAAAAAAAAGCAACAAATTAGCATATTAGAATTATTTCAGAAATGTGACACTAAAGACTGAAGTAATGATGCAAAAAAATCTTTTTTTATAATATTTCACAAAATTCCTATATTTTTAACAAAATAAATGCATCCTTGGTGAGCATAAAATATTTCAAAAACACCTTACTGGCGTCAAACATTTGAATAGTGGTGCATATAATATAATATATAAATACTGTAATCTAAAAAATATATGAATACAACACACCCACACCCACATATGTGTGTTTTGTTGTATTTATATATATATATATATATATATATATATATATTTTTTTTTATTTTTTTTTTTTTTCTATACAGCTTATGTTTGTCAGTGTAAAATTAGCAATAAGAATTTTAAAAATGATAATACATTTCAGAATGCTGACTTGTGCTATCTGTTTTGTGCCCATTTTGCTTTAATGACAGCAGCGCCGAATTGCTGAACTGCATGAACTGAATGAAACCCGATGATCGTGACCTACAGCATAATTTGAGAATTATCCAAAAGAGCTTGTGCCTCATGGAAACAAGAACATCTGACCATCTGTACAAAAGGATTTGACATGCTCAATTCTACAATTTTACTTATTGGATTAGGAACCAAAAAATAGTGCAAAAGCATCATAAAACGTCATACCTTGTTTTACATTATTTAAAACCATTGCTTATTTACAAGATTTCTTTTTTTTTTTTTTTCAGATTTATAAAATCTCAGACTTCCAGACACCAATCTGCATGCTCCAACCACTTCGACTCCAAGGTAGGAGTGTGTATCCTGCACTCTCCCAGCAGTAAGTGACCCTGTGTGTCTATGATCTGGCCAGCCATGCCATCCTCATGCATTCTTTATTTGGATTGTGGCACCTCCTATTCCCTTTGCTCTGCAATGGCTTCTGAACATTCCTGCCTGGACATCCATCCCGCTCCCCTTACAACAAGCTATTTCTGGGTGCATCTCACCACAGGGCCTGCAACATGCCTTGCTATTCCAGCTCAATCCTGTGAGCCATTTCGGCCATTATGACACGACTGAAAACAAGCAGCTGAATCTAAAAAATGTGTTTGTTTGTGCGAGTATTTTGTTAGAAATGTCAATTGGATGATGGAATGCACAAGCACAGAATTCAATATGAGCAATATGTAATGAAAGGCTCCTTACCATCTGCCTCTTATTCTCTATCAAATGGGCGCCAATGATTCCCAGAAAGGACCCGAAGCCGAGCTGAAAATATTACAGGGTGAAACTCTGTCATAAGAGCTGCAACTTTATATAAAATATCAAGCTAGTCTTAAGAGTAGACAACCTCACTTCATTAAGATCCCACGTGCAATATCCCATTCCCTCAAAGACTTTTGTCTTTCTCCAAGCAGTATAGTTTACTTTATGGTGTGGTTAACATCCGAGTTAAGACCTATATACGAAACTGGCTATGTCCCCAATCATATTGTATTTCAAAACAGTCAGTCCCTGAGGAATACTAGGAAAACACCTGTTACTTCTACAAACAAATTCTTGACCGTTACTTATGTTTTCTCCTAGAATGTTGAACAAAATGTTACTTGCTATTGAATAATAAATGGACGAGTTCACTCAGTTCAACCTTACAGTAATGAGGTAATGGCCACTGGTCATCATAATGGTGGGCCAAGCGGAAAATAATTAAACATGAGGCCTTTCCCTCCCCGCAGTACTTTACATTACAAACCCATTTATAGACTGAGATGATAGTTCTACTCACAACTATTAACATTTAGTAGCATACTTACAATGACTCCTGGATAGTAGCCACCGACAGTGATGTTTTGCGTCCTGGTAGTAGCGGCCAGACCAAAGACCAGGATGAGTATAGACACGATAAGGAGCATCACTGTTACTATGATGGACTTTCTTTTCCTCCTCTTAAATGATCCTGGAAAAGACAATGGAGTAGGAAGAAGCCCTGGCACAACACGCCCTTCCCTTGGGCAGCATTTGGTTACTCCTTCTTACATTTTAGGCACGTTCGTTTTGGGTCGAAGCAAAGCAAAGCGAAACAGCCAGTGTATTTTACATCATCAAGTGTGTCTATAGTATCTACAACTGCAAAGGCTATGCCACAACCCAGAAACCCAGAAAAATATAGGTGATGTAATATGACGGGTTTCTATCACCAAACAAATCATATTTGGGTTATTTTACCAGCATACAAACAAAATCTGACTAACGCTTATGTGTTTTTATGAACAATATCGAACAGTGCTTCATCGACATTCGTTGGGGACATCCGAGACATGTAGAAATGTAGGTTACGGGACGCTTATTTCTCTCTCGTGCTGATATATTCTAATAATTACGATAAAAATATATTGCTAATCGCATTTAAATGTAAATACAAGCGTAAATTGTCCTCCGTTTAACCGTAACGGTCTGCAGGCGCAGTGAATGCCATTGACCTTGTACTTACCCATCGCATCTGAGATAGGTATACCGCTGCCTTGCGCATTCAGCCCCGCTGGCATTGTAACGTCAGGATATGCAGCATTAGCTGCAGTTATGACTTCAAGTCAAAAACAAGGAATCTAGTCAATAAGACAAAGATGCCTTTCCTTAGAGCCAGTGGATGGAAACTCTTTTCCTGCCGTGGCATTCTCTGACACCATGCGTCCCCCGTGTAGCCGCGCTTCTCTCATCAGCATCTGGGTCTGTTGTTCGTGAATCCGCTGCCCTCATCCCTTCAGCAGAACGCCGCACGGAGCACAGCACTGCGCATGCGTATAGCAGAACCGCTCGCTGTTTGAGTGGGTTTAGGATTGGAAGAGTGAGTCATTGCTACTCGGCTCTTTCGAGCAGTCCGCTTCAGAAGAAACCTGATCGAAATAGAAACAGAGGTTGTCCATGAATGCATGCGACACGCTTTAAACGTTCAAGTGAAGTCATGTGTAGGCACAAATTACTGTTTATTACTTAAGGGTGTTTGAAATGTCATGCTTCCTTCTAAGCTGTTTGCAGTGATTCAGTTTAAAAACTAAAGTCATTTAGAACTTTAAAAGAATTCCAAAGAACGACTAAAACCATGCCGTTCTTCTATAAAGTTGGACAGCATAAAATGTCTAAACAATTCTACATGTAGGCTATTTATGACGTTTTATATAGAAATTTGCGTTTTGTGGATTATTTTAACTACTACATACATACACAAATTACTCTGAGAATATCTAAAGTATACAAAGTAACAATTTGGTTGGTTAACGCGAAAATACTTCAAGAACATTGAATATAATATTTCAAATAGTACTTTTGTGTAATTTTCCTACAAAATGGCTATTTTAAAGTCTAGATGCAATATCAAAGTAATGAAAGTGCGCCATCATCAGGTAGTTGGGGAATAAATGCAAACGGTTTGAATATAAAAGTTAAGTCAAGAACCATTTAAGTTGCTTTTTTATTAATTTAATGTTATTGTTCGCTCGTCCAGGTTAAGATCTAAATTATATAGTTTAGCCTACACCAGGCTCCTCGTTTTAAAACTGACACTCATTCTTTATGTTGATGTATCTCTTTCAGTCTCTCTCTCTCTCTCTCTCTCTCTCACACACACACACACACGTCTGTTTTGCTATCTTAGTGAGGACATTACATAGACTTCCATTGATTTTATATCAGGTGAATGATATTTTCTAACCCCCAACCCAACCCAACCCCTATCCCTAAACCTACCCTTCATAGAAACACGTGAATGATACTAGATCTACATAAAATCTACTTTTGACTGATTTATAAGCGTTTTTATTTAGTGAGGACCAGCGAAATTGTCCTCACTAGTGGGTTGTTTCCATCTTTCACTAAGTGAGGACATTTGATTCCTCACAAATATAGTCAAACGAGTACTCTCTCTCGCACACACACACACACACACACACACACACACACAAATGAAAGTATATATGTGTTGCAGAGTTAAAAATGTGTGCAGTTAAAGGCATAGTTCTTAGTTTTATGTTAACGCATGCTAATTGCTGCTTCCACAGCAACAAAGGCCTATGCTGGCTGTATTCACCTAAATGTAACTTAATAGAAGTTAATGCATTTTGTTAGATTTTTTTTACCAAAACGAGCATTCACTAGGCATAGTACTAAAAACTGTTTGGTTGTTTCAGTAAAAATGAAAGGAAATCAAACATTAAACATATTGATCTCTATTCCTGCAGCCTCGTTTTGTCACAAAGTAAATGATTGCATCTACTCGTTTCAGTCCTTGATGGTCTTTCTTTGAATGACCTACTCTCCACCAAAGAAAGCAGAGAGAACCAGACAAGACCGAATTTTCCATGACGCGAGTTCTTTTCAGGTTTAAAAAAATCAGCGGGTTCACGGAGCTCAACGTGATCTGTGTACAAATATTAAGCTTGATGTAAACTTTGTGAATTTATTACACGTTCGACGCCAACGCGGACCAAAGCTGGCACATATTTCACAATTTTGCGTTTGTCTCTTTAATGCATTATGTAATGCGCGTGAATACTCTCTCCAGTTTAACAGCTCAGCGAGTCAATGGGGATTGTTTAGTGAAGGGCCCTGCATACTAAACCTCACTGTGGTTGCTGATGCCGTACTTCGTGATTGACAACGGCAAATGTAGATCAGAACAGAAACTTATAAAGCTGCGGGTCTTTGCATAGAGCTTGTTTCAGCAGACAATGAGACTATGTGGTGTGCGTGTGCAGAATTCCACACAACACTAAACGAAGCTGCTGCCAAAAAAACTCCACTTTGTATCCCACCCCCACTTTCCCTCTCCAGCTCAACTCCATTCACTATGATGCTCGACTCCTAGCGAGAAGCTCCTCCGCACCCGACATCCGCTGTAAGGAGAAAACTCAATAAGATTCAACAATTCTTGACCAGAATTTACGTTTGTGCAGCCCGCGTGAAGTGAACCCGAAGACATCGCCTCAGTGCATTCATCAAGACTTTATTTTTGGGGGGCACTTTAAGTATAAAAGTTTTTTTCCTAAGGCTCCCCCTCCAACCCCCCCACCCATTTTTCTTTAGAGAAGACATCGAAAAATTCTCTCATCTTTTTAATTGTTTTTTTTTTTTTTTAAGAAGGCACAAAAAGCCTGAACAATTATTTCATACAATATTTGACTTTCCTGGACTGCTGTAGACTTTATTCCTGGACTGAAATATCGCAGAAATCGCCTGGACCGCTCGTATATGTGATT
Source organism: Enteromius radiatus (assembly GCA_032357445.1). NCBI lineage: Eukaryota > Metazoa > Chordata > Actinopteri > Cypriniformes > Cyprinidae > Enteromius > Enteromius radiatus. Next base: position 15,999,347 of record JAUCMS010000024.1, read on the forward strand.
GGGTTAACAAGTACCTTTATTCTTCAGTGAGAGATCATGGAGCGCGACTCTACCGCGGGAGGGGCGGAGGACCTGCTCCTGGAAGACAAAGTTTCAAAACTGGCAAGTGACCATAACCATAATGCACCAGAGTTATGTGGCATTGTAATGACCATACCTTGATAGATTTAGTGCTCGGTAAATAATATAAATACACTATAATAGCAGGGTATTACTCAGTTGTTGGTCTGGTATCAATAATTAAATTAATTACTGATACAGTAAAACTATGTCTCCCAAGTTTTCACCTGCTCATCATTATTTAAATAAATTAATATGGCCAATTATTCATTAATATACTTATCAGGCCTGTTGAAATATATAGTAGCTAGTAAACGCATTTGAAAATTCCTCTAGTATCTTAAGCAGCCTTTTCTATCTAAGCTGGTTGTTAAAAATTACTTTTAATACTTTTACTTTTATTGAAACAGTCATATTAAATAACAAATATGACAAGTCGATTTCCTGCTAAATAAGTACAGATTTATGGCAACATATTGCATAAAGATTGACTTAACTTTATTTAATGCTCTAGCATCACAAACAATTTATATTTCATGTTCATTCAATACAGTAGTGAATGTTTACACGACTTGCAATATTTCTATATTAACATTCATTTAGCATATTCTTTTTCATGGTTAGTTAATGATTCTAAAGGCATTAACTCATGTTAACCTACTGAACCCTCATCGTTTCCAGCTTTACAGTTTTGAAAAGCACAATTTGTGTGTGTCTTGATATTGAGAATGAGTGTGTAACATCTGGCCGAAGAGTGATCCTGCAGATCTTGTGCAGCTGTGAGAGGTTAGATCTCCCAACATGGGTCAGCGAGTGTGTGGGTCCTCTTCTGCCTCTCATAGATCAATGGGATTGTGAAACGTCTTTCATTCACACCGCTTTCATGCACTTGCTTTTAACTTTTTCAGAGAGAAATATTTGTCTAACCCTTCTCCTAGCCTTTCCTTTGTCTTTAATAGACAATATCATCTACATAAAAGTGAGTTTGTAAGTGGTCTTTTTCACTAATGCGATACTTATATTGATTAACTTTCTGTGTCTTCTTTAGCGTGCAGGATCACTTCACAAACACGAACTAGCTGAGGCCATGGAAGTGGAACAGGAAAGACTGGTAGAACATCAGCCTCTGGAGCAGGATGACCTTAACTTTGAGAAATGGAAGCCCAAGCCAATACCCAAGAGGACACTGCATGAGAAAATCGACGACTTAAAGACTTACCTGTGGAACGCAGAGACTAAGGAGTTTATGGGCCGCTCGGGGAAGAGCTGGAGTGAGTAACAAGACAAAATTATATTGAATGTACACGACAAGATACCCGTTTCGACGGCAAAACAAAGGGCGTTTGTCTGTGGGTGAGGGAGTGCATCCAAATTGTACTTGGAGTGTAAACTAAGTCTTTAATTAGTGATGTTCAGTCTCGCCGTAGAAGTAAAGGCAAGTGAGACTATTGCTTATTGTTTTTGCTCATTATTATCCATTTTTAGTGGAGTTATGGGAATGAGTTTGGGGGGATGAGGGGTGATGAACTGTGCTTCTGCTCGCTCAAGTGTGTGTGCATGTACACGCTGTCACTGTGGGCGCATGTGTGTGTGTGTGCATGTCCAAACTTAATGTTTACATAGGTGCACAGATAGCTTAGAGACATCTTGACAAAAACAGACTGCCTGGGGAATGGTCCTCAGCGGGAGAGCGAATGTCACAGTCCCTTCGCTGGCCCGGGATCACATTCCTTTTACCCCTACCGTGCTTTCCTCTCCCTCTTTCCCAAAGCCCCCTTGACCTCCAGATCTCCTCCAACACGCTCTCAGATCTACAGCACAATTTAACATGTAGCCTTTTTTTTTTTTTGTCAGAGCTTTTTTGGCAGCGAGCATTTCCTGAAGACGTCCGACGCGGACAGAGCAGCCAATCGCTGCCGCTAAATGTCCCGATGCTAAGCAACACAGCAAATTCCCATCGGGACGAGTGCTCTAAACAGCAATATGAATGTTTCCTGGGGATGCAGAGGGAAAGCTCAATGCACCAGTGTCCCGAGCGTTTGTTGTAATGCAACGTCTCCATGCTTTACATGTACATGATATGATGGGGAATGCGCTGGAGGTGGATTAAATAAACAGCCGTAGTCTTCCTTAGCGCAGGGGAGGGGCTGCTGGAGCGCTGTGATGCGTGTCCCATGAAAGGAGAGTGCAGAGGCCCCACAATGCCAGAATGGGGTGATCGGGCTCCTTGGAGCTGGCCGTGGCTCTGTATGGCTGCAAAAGACCGTCACTGTGATGGCAACCGGAGGTTCACTGTGTTCCTGAGTGAAAGGACAGCTGAGAGAATTTTCACCAGGCTCAAACAGAAAGGCCTTTGTGGCTGAGGGACATAAGACGGGCTGCAGCTAGTCCCTGCGAAATTGTCTGCACAGCAAAAGCCATTTAGTTTGATGACATGTCCTATTTGATCAGCTGTTAATGAACTCTTAATTGAAAGTTGCTGCGCCCTATTTTTTTTTGCTGGGTCTCATATTCTAAGTTTTCAACACTTTCACAATGGCAAGTTTGTGAACGCATGATTAACAAAAGTTTTAGTATTTAAATGGTCAACTAAATAAGTAGTGCATACATTAGAAAGAAGTAGGAAAAACTGTTTTAACCTAATTGCAATGGCATTTTTAAACTTACTAAGCTTCATCAATGCAATCCTGCTTTACTTATCAATATTTTATTATCTGTTTCAGGCCTTATTCTGCTCTTCTACTCAGCGTTATACATTTTCCTTGCGGCCATGTTTGCTGGTTGTATGTGCTGCCTGATGTGGTCAATAAGTCCATATGCTCCTACCTACAATGACAGAGTGATGCCACCAGGTTGGGAAAAAAAATGCATTTTACTTTGTGAACATTCAGAGTGTACAAAATGTATGTATTTTTATATAAAATTGAATGGATGGATAATTTAAAATTACAATTGTAATTATTTAAAATTATTTTTTTAATTTAAAAATCAAATGAAGTTAAATATATAAATATAAAATAACATTTTTAAAAAATAAAATAAGTGTATGAAACACAATTCTAATGCATGAGCCTAAAACTTCTATTCCCGTTTTGTCACTATATTTCAAAATCTTGTTTCTCTTGGCAGGTATGACAATGTTTCCTCATGTAGATGTAGCTCATGGGTTTGAACTTGCTTTCAACGCCTCTGACCGAAGCTCGTGGAGGAAGTATGCGAAAGCACTGGAAGCCCATCTGAAATGTAAGTCCTGGATGAGAGAACAACTAAGCTTATTGAGTTTGGTCTTACACTCTTTAATAGGGAAGATACGTTTTCTGTTCAGCAGGCACAGATTCAAATCGCTCCAGCACACTGTTTAACAAGTCCTGCGGTCTATAGAAATACTGACAAGGAGGGGAAACCCTTTTGTGCGCTCAGTGTAACAGCTCAGAGCTGCCAGGGCCCCACTTTTTGTGCTGGCCTGTAAGTTGTAGAGGCCAGGCTGGGCTGCAGCCATTGTTTGGTTATTTTATGGTCCCTCTCTCTCTCTCTTTTCTCTCTTCCATCTCTTTTATTACGGTTTCCCTCCATGGCTGCGTTCAGCCTATGACGACGGAGTGCAGGATAGGCGGAACATTAACTGCGAAGGAAATACGTATTTCATGCAAGATGACTTAGAGGAGAGTGCCGAGCGCAAGGCATGTCAGTTTAAGAGGTCCTGGCTGGGTGAATGCTCCGGCATGAAGGACAAAGATTTTGGCTACTCAAAGGGAACACCCTGCATCCTCGTCAAAATGAATCGGGTGAGATTATGATATAATATACAAATGAAGAGTTCAGATGCAAAAGCTTGTAAGTTTCAGGCTCCTATGTTTATCTTCAGTTATTTTAATGGCAAAGAAAAAAAAAAAAACTATTCATCGCCATTGAAGGGGAATGAAAAAATTCAATTTAGAAAAAAAAAAAAAAATTCAACTGGAGTTTAAAGGCTTTTGCATCTGAACTCTTCAAATACTCTGTTTGAAGAAAATCTCTCCAAAAAAAAAAAAAAAAAGAGTAAATAAAGCTCTGAAGGTCTAGTGCCATCTTGTGGTTAGAATAAGCAATGAACAAATCCTGCAGTGATATGTCAGACACTTGACTGTTTTCTGTTGTGACAGATTCTCGGGTATCTGCCTGGTCAAGGCACTCCAGTAAATGTTACATGTGGAGTAAAGGTAATGACTAACACAATACTACATAAATAACTAAATAAAATAACAACCCAGTTGTCATTAAACAGTAACACTTTGGATCTTATTCAATGCATTTCCAGAAAGGGTCAACTGAAGGCCTCGGAGAAGTCCAGTTTTTTCCGGAAAATATCTTCAACTTGCGGTACTATCCTTATTATGGGAAACTGAGGCATGTAAGTGATCCCACTTAACATTTATCCCAGAATTCCTCACCATGTAATATAATTTCATAGCATTTCTTACTATTTCTGCTAACAGGTAAACTACTCTTCCCCGCTGGTGGCTGTGCGCTTTCCCAGTGTCCAGAAATACACCCAACTACACGTTCAATGCAAACTACACGGCAAGGGCATCATCAACGATTCTCCAACCGACCGTTTCCTGGGTAGCGTGTCTTTCACTTTAGAAGTGGGTGCGTAGGGTGGGAGTAGACCTAGAGAAATTGAAATTAAAATTCTCAGAGTATGTTATAATAAAAGAAATAGCACACTGGGTGTCGTCTTTACCCATTAGCTCCTCTGATTATGCCTCCGGCAGCCACTGTGCTATTCTTATCAGAGCCGTGTTACTACACTACTTTTATGAACAAGGAATTTCCCAGTAAGCCAAGACTGAGATTCATAGATCAGCCGCTATAGACTGACACCTGCCTGGATTTCATTATAGGATAAAACAAAATATGAAAAGATGTCCAAATACTGTATGTAGGTCGCAATTATAGCTATTGAGGCATAATCACTCAAATGTACGGTCTACAGAGACGTAGACAATTCTCTAGATCTGCGTAGATTATAGAATTAACATTTATTAAACCTTTTTGATCGGTTATTTTGCTAAGTCAGATGTGTATATAACACAAATTAAAATGGAACAAATATTTTTTTATGATTTTTCTCCGTTAAGTCAGTCTCCTTTAAATTCCCCCTCTGGATGAAGGAAAAGGCCGAAAACTGCTTAACATTATGCTTTTGCTTGCTCATTTAATTGAATAACAATCAGAAGTGGTTTAGAGTTTAATCATTGATTGTACATTTTTGTTTGGACTAAATTTGTCTTTTTTTTTTTGGATGTGCAACTAAATTCAAATGCAAATGTATTTTACTGAAATGCAGGACAGAACTCCCATTGCATCATTTTCAAAGCTTCATAATGAAATACGAGTTGATCTTTCTATCATCAAGCATGCAACCGACACTAAATAAAACTAAATAGAGTATGTCACAATTCATCTCTAAAGGTGAACATATCTGCTCAATTGCCTGCAAGGAGGATTTCAACAGTATTATTTATTAATTGTATATGAATATATTGACATTGGTACAAACAGTTACAAAGTGTAATAGTGAGATGGAAATTGATAACTGCACATCTTTGTTATTCAGTAAATGCATTGAAATATCCACTGGCTGACAAAGATTTGCCAGCTCACGTTTTTAAACGCACTCATGTTCTAGCATAAACAATAAAGATGGATGAGAATTAACGGAATCAAACCTTTCTGCTCAGTTTTTCCATTCTCTTTAAAAGCAAAACATCAGTTGTGATATGCATGATATCGTCTACAGTGATAAACTGCTTGGGATGGTAACATAATGATAATGTACAGTCTTGCGAATGAAAAACACTGCTAAATTCAAACTCAAATGGAGTAATGGGTAAATATTACTGTAATATGCAGGCCCAAGTGAGACGCTTCTAGTATTCCAGTACCAGAAGCATAATTTATGATATTGGTAACTTTTACAGCAACACTGCTGATCTAAGTCCAACAATGGAAGCTGGAGGTTATGACTGTTAGTGAAGTCATGTGAACCGTGTAAAACTAGTTACTCAACACCTCAGACCTAACATAAGAAATCAACATGTTCTTAAATTGAGATCAGAGAGAGAAGAAAACAAGAGGAAGACTATTGTACAAAAACAAAAAAAGCCATTTTATTGAAATCTTTTCCACTTTGAGACTTGATCCAACATTCTTAACCTGACACATTAAGGTCCTATAAAGGAGGAATGAAGAAATGTAACTAAAAGGCACACTATAGTACAACAATGATCATTTCTGTGATTGTGTTGGTTTTAATAGCTAAAGTGGGGCAAAAAAAAAAAAAATTATATATATATAGACTATGGGGGAGAGACTATGAAAAACAAAATGGTACACAAATGTTGTGGTTTGGACACATTAGTGTCATCACTGTGCAGAGCAGAAAATATACTGAAAATACACAGGAACTTGTAGCTTTGGTTTTAGAAGGGGTGTATTTTGTACATTGTATACATGTGTCCAGAGAAATGACAAACCCATGACAAGCCTATCATAACACTTCCAACATTCCCTGAGAGGGACCTAATGAAAATCAACAAAAGCATGAACAAAAAAATCTTGATTTTTTTTTTTGGATGCTGGTAAAAATGGGAAAAAAAAAAAAAAAAAAAAAAAAAAAAAAAAAAAGCGTCCCTTTATAAATACAGTGTGATAAGTGCAATAGTGTGACTTATTAGCTCTGCTGATTGAGAAAATATGCCAGGATACTTTTCACCCCTAATTTCGGCAACAACTGATCCAAGAGGGTACAATTACAGAACTAATTGAGCATTTACATTCAATGGTTAATAAACTCAAGACTCCTAATTCTAAAATTGCATCACTCATTCTTAATAGTTCACATGAATATAAGTCACAGCAACCAGAACTGGGCATCCTTAAGAGCAAGAAAAACCAAAACTCCTATTAAAAGGAGGAATAATTTTTTTCCCCATGCATTTAACATACAGCGCAATGCCAGTGAATTTTAGACAGCCTGTGCTTGCGCTAAACACGTGAATCATGCCGGTGGACATCGCTTCAATTGTAATTAAGCAGAAATATACCACACAATTCAGAAAACATTTAAATTGTACACAGGAAAATGATTAGAGCTCAGAGATATAATTGTAATAATGATATAATTATGCAATCGAACGTGTTAGAAATAAGGGCGTCATCAACGGTTAGCACTACCAGGTGAGGAGGGGTGAGCAATTTGCAGGGCAAAAGAGGAAGCCAACAGGACCAGAAGAGCGAGAGGAAGGAGCAGCAAATATAAATGGTAAAGGACAAGCCGGGGTTAGAGGCTAGATGGCAGCAGCTTGGGTTGTTATACAGACTGGTAACCAGTGCGACTCTTCCGCCGGCCAATCAGGTAAGAGATAAGCACTAGGATGATTAGGAAGCTGAGAGCCACACCCACAGCAATGGGCACGAGAAAACTCAAATCAGAATCCAGAAAGCATTCCTCCGCTGGGAGAAAGGGAGAAAGAAATGGAGGGTGAGTGAATGCGGAAACACCACAGTACTCAAAAGATTGTTAAATCACAACAGGACTCACAATTCAGTCAGATCGATGCAGTATAGGCATTGTATTATGTGCCATACAGGCCTACCTTATAAAAATCACCACATTACATTATGTATTAGTTGAAATGAGACTGGTTTTAAAATAATTTGTGTACATAAACCAAAATACTGCTAGATTAGCCAGAAGTTGCATGAACGCTTTCATATTCTCTGATTAATATTATGAATCAAACTGCTCATAGCCAGACATCTGACTTCTCTTTCTTCCAATCAGATAGGCCAGTAAGACAATAATAATGAGGACAGCCAGGGCAACTCCCACCGCTATAGGGACAATGAAGTTATCAGGCTCATCTGCGACGCAATCCTCAGCTGAAAATAAAGAGAATGAATGAGGGGAAAACAAAAATAAAGAGCAATGTGTCAAAACTGCAGTCGAAACCTATTTGAAACAAATTTGCAAGGTAGTTTTGGATTAAGACTGAAAAGATGGCCCACGCCATTTTTAAATGTTACACACAATTGTCTGTCTTCATTTATTGCAGCTAAAAGCCTGTTAAAACAAAGCCATTCCATTGCAAAAACGAAACAAATCTTATTAAGCACATCAATGTTTAGGGCAGTCAGATAATGAATCCCTTTTCACAAGTCTGCAAGCAGAAAACTGTCACACAAGTATGCTCAGAGGAAGGAAAAAAAAAAAAAAAAAAAAAAAAAAAAAAAAAAAAAAAAAAAAAAAAAAAAAAAAAGTAATAAAAGAATCAAAATCCATCTTTATTTTATGGATGGCAAGCAAAAGCATTAAGCAAGGCACAGAATTACCAGTGACCAGTTTTGAAGGTAATTTTTCATGGCTGTGGTGAAAAACCTTTACAAGTTTCTGTGTGGGTGCTGCATAGAACAAATTAGGAGAGTGAATAAACAGTGAAAGAGGGAGGAGAGAGAAAAAAAAAAAAAAAAAAGAAAAGAACTGAAACCTTAGACATAATGGGTGATATGAAGATAAAGACATAAGAAAAAGCAAAGTCGTCATTCTGAAAAGGCTCAGCAAATGAAAACAAGTCATGTCAAATGTAACAGTATTTAAACAAAACAGCTCACAGCCACTACCACACACAGTTCAAAAGGTTGCAAAAATCAATCTCGCAAATACAATTCACACACACAAAAAAAAAAAAAAAAAAAAATTTAGGCTGGAATAGCAGATTCATAATTAATGGTCCCTTTTCAAATCCTAGTCAAGGGTAAGCAAACATAACCAAAACTGTTGTAACAGCATTTGAAGTTAGCAATTCTTTTATGCTTTACTAAGGTGTCCTTCAAATACACCAGGCCTACATTTATTTCAATGGTCTGCATTTTTAAAATGCCTGTCATGTAGTTTAAACATTCAAGCATTTGTGTCCTGTTCTAGAATTTCAATTGTCCAAATGGGCTGTCCAGCACCTTTAAATATTTTTACCCACACAGCTGCTCTGAATACAGGGCAACCAACATGATGCAGAAGCACCCGATTTCAATAAATATTAGCCGTCCAGTCACTACAGTGCAGAGTAACAACCCGTTTCTAGATTTTTATATTTAACTCAAAAGCTGCAAGAGGTGCAAATATAAAGCGGTTTCAGTTTAAAGCTATCGATACAGTTATGATAGATATGATGGGCACAAATTAGATAGAGCTAAATTACAAATTGGGGAAAAAAAAAAAAAAAAAAAAGTATAAAAGCAAGTGCAGGGTCTCATATGGAGCAATGAAATTTTAAATTGGCCAAAACCCAATATCTATTAAACTTTCTTCAATATATATAACAAAATAGCAAGGTGCTGTCACTATAGCAGTAATTTGCATTTAAGCAATGAAATTAGTGTGGCCAAAACACAGACCGTGCGCTTACTTCACAACACAAATGTAAGGGGAGAAGAAAAAAAAAAAAAAAAAAAAAAATAAAATAAAAAAGGGGGGGGGGGGGGGGCGCACACACACAAACTTAGTTCACAATAGGAAGCTCTGGTCCTGGAGTGCCACTGAGTTTTTTAAATTTTCAATATATTGCAGTTTAAGGGCCGATGGATTACTGACCACATTAGGACAAAACATTTTTTTGACTCCTGTGGCCCCGAGTCAGTTGCCAATTGGGATTGCACAAAAACCTACAATATTTACAATGGCCCAGGAACAGGCTTCTGTGTCCCTTAAAACACCCAGGATTTGATTCTGTGATTTTGTTGCATTACAGTGTTTGATATCCAACATAGGTCCTTCGTCGACCAATCACGTATGCAATCACAACAATGAAAATCAAACCAGCCAGAGCGGCACCAACAATGATTGGGATTAAGAGGCTGGTGTCATCCATTGAACATTCATGGGCTGCAGACAAAGAGAACATGAATGAACATAAGATGAAGCTGCCATTTTTTCCATCAACACCACTGCAGATATTCTCAAAAATATAAAAATCAGACACTTAATCTGGTAAAACAGAGCCTTCACAGAAGTATTTATCTTTGTTAACATTCTTATATACATTATAGTAGCTCTCAGGATCATTTTGAAAGGTGTTAATTTTTTTTTTTTAAAGTTTACATTTTTGTAAATTCAGTGATCTTGGTGCAGCAAGTCACATACGATATGAACACAGGAAACCATGGGCTTATCAGATTTAGTTGTGCATGTGGGCAGTGCCCGAAGTTTCTAAATTAATACTAAAATGCTGGAAATCAATGTGGCTTTTCACACCACTCTGAATAGCAATGCTTCTTGAGCTGTAGTGAGAGTAGAAAAGTAGCTGATAAATTACAGAACTAAAGGACAGAGTCCAGTTATGAGTTAGACATGCGCTGTATAATTACCTCAGATGAGGCAATTATCTCAGCTTTATTTTTTTTTTTTTAAGCATCACAAACAAATACATACCTGTACTAAACTTCTTGTTCTGGACTGCGAAGGGCTGCACTTGTAGCTCAAATGTGTTGAGGATAAGCATGTCAGTGATGTTGTAACTCTGCTCTTTTCTGCACATGTAGGAACTTCCAACAGATGCCTCCCACAAAGACAGATTATTATTGGAGGCATTGAAAAAGTTTCCTGTTGAGGTAAACACCAGTCAGAGGACAGAATGTGATATGACAAGAGATGCAACACATCATTAGGGATGCACAATATATTGGTACCACATGTCAAGCCAAGTATAGAATTTTAATGTTAGCTAATTGCAGTCTTTAGATGAGAATAACAATTAAGAATAAAGGATTTAAGTTTCAAAAAAAAAAAAAAAAAAAATCCTTTTCCTTACCATTTCCAAGATTAACAGAGAGTGTCAAAGCATGTAGACGGAACTTCTGTGAAACCTGGAGAGAGAAAAAATAAAATAAAAGATAACAAAAGGGTCAGATGCAACCTGATATCACGAGAAGTTACTTTATGAACTGTCAGTTTTGCATAAAGTCTATTAAAAAACCTGAACATTTAGAGAAAAACAACAAGCATGATAATTCCATTTTAAAGTTCAGACGCAATACTGATTTCAACATCTGAAAACAAGGCTGTGAGAAATCGACTTCAATGCTCTGTATTAAGATCCGAAATCATGATAAAAAAAAAAAAAAAAAAAAAAAAAGCCACTTTTAAATCCGTTTTATGGAGTTTGTCTACTTCCTGTCATCTGCATAATCAGTATGCTGAACGTACCATACTTCTATCCATCACAGCCTTGTTTTCATTCCGGTCAAAAATTAAAAATGGGACTGCCCTGACTAAGGTCCACTCCTAAACGTGGGATTGCAAGTTGTTCATTAGCAGATCATATAAAATAAAGTTTACAATTCATAAAAATTCACAATATTTAAGAGAAAAAAAAAAAAAAACCCAACCCAGAACATCTACCGCCTCTTTGCCTCAGTGGACTTTAGTCTGCAATTTGACACTCTTCTTTAAAAACTTACATTTGTGAAGACAAAATGAACTGTGATTTCTTCTGACTTCAGCAGAAGAGATGAGTCATTGCCACCACAGGTTCCACTGACTTCTGTTACATTAGCACTTGGGTCAAGATTAAGAGTCTGCAAGCCGGTGTTCTAAACAAGAACAAAATAAAGACATGTAGCTTTTCACAACTAGTACCACAACTTTAAATTCTTTAGTTCCTCTGTACAGACATTTTGAACCTACCTCAATTTTGAAACTGAACTGAAGGCCCATCTTTGCCAAAAGACAGACTGTGACGTTGTCTGTGACACTGTAGTTTCCAACAGTTGGGTTGGGGACAGGAGGGATGGTCGTAGGAATTTGAGTTGGAGCATTAGTGTGTGCAGTAGTTGGCGCTTCTGTGGTGGAATTCGTCGTGTTGTGATGCATGGTAGTTGGGGCTTCTGTAGTAGATTTAGCGGTGGTGTGACTAGTGGTAGTTGGAGGCTCTGTAGTAGATTTAGCGGTGGTGTGACTAGTGGTAGTTGGAGGCTCTGTAGTAGATTTGGCTGTGGTGTGACTAGTGGTAGTTGGAGGCTCTGTAGTAGATTTAGCGGTGGTGTGACTAGTGGTAGTTGGAGGCTCTGTAGTAGATTTAGTCGGGGTGGGATGAAGGTTTGAACCTGTGGGGGCAGCAGTAGAGCTGGCAGTTGAAGAGTGTACGGAGGAGGTTGGAGAAGGGCTGGAGAGGATTTTGCTTGTACTGAACTCCTGTATTGTAGGTAAAGATGACGTCTGCATCTCTTCAGCATGCACAATACCTGCACATGTTGGAAGCACAATGTCATTTCCTCATCTCACATTATTGCTAGGTTTCCGATGTGAAACAATAAACAAGCATACCTTTTTCAACTTTCCAAAATCAGGTTTAGCTAAATGCTTAATATAAACGCTAAATCACTAAACATAAGATAAAGTACTTGGTTCACCATAATATCTAAAGTAAAAGACTACTTAGGCACAAAGCCTTTCAACCACTTCAATGCGTAAGGAAATAAAAACAGCAATCCAAGCACATTCCAGTATCTTCCTTCCTGACTGGCTGGCAGTAAAAAAAAAAAAACCTCAAATATAATGCATTGCATTTGCCCTCATCTAAAGACCTAACGGATTTAAAAGCTGGAATACAGCACACCACTTTTCTTTAATGCTAGTTGCCAGAAGTTAGCTTCATACCATTAATCTCTTAACAAGATTCAGGTTTCTGCTCAAGTTTGTTGCTTTCTAAAATGACTTACTCAGGTAGTGTGTATTTAAGTCTAGGTTTTTCCTCTGTAACGATTTGCAAGTCAAGTGTATGACTAGTGTTTAAATGTTGGTGTAATGCATTCCAGGATTTAGATAATCACACTGGGTGACTGTCTCCTGTCCTGTAGTTTGATGAAATCATTAACCTGGTGCTTCATAATCATGTGATGGGTTTGAGTGTGAATGAGGGTGGCTGAGAAACACATACTGAACAAGCACTTCAGGATCACATGCTTGTGAAGTCAAATCTGACAAGTGAGACATCTATGGCACAGCTTCCTTCATTTTTTGCTGATGCTAAGTTTGCTAATGATTAAAATGTTGAGTGTTTGTCTCAACACTACATGAAATTACAATCACGATCACATTTTTAAGCCCACTTCAGTTAATACATTAGTGCATGAGTTTTTTTTTTTTTTTTTAACAGCACTAACGTTATCTAGCTTTAATCACACCGTTTCTTAACGTTATTCTGAAAACCTACCGAGCTACCAACTAGCATTTTTAAACATCAAATCTTTAAATTATGCGCACATTGTTGTTGTCTATGTAGGCAGCGAATGAGACACGGCCACAACTTAATAAATTATAGCGCTTAAAATTTAACTGAATTAAATTATACTATAAATGCAACATCTCCGAATCATATTTTAGCTGTTTGTTGTTTTAAATGTAAATTCGCGAACAACCTACGTTAACTGACAAACATTAGAAGTTAACGGGAATGCAGGTTATCTAGTAAAACGCATTTAGGAAATTTATTGATCACCCTGAATTGCATCAGTTCGTTTAAAACTATGGAAAGACGGTAAGTATTTGTTGCACAAGCCGACAGTCTCTCTGATTATCTAACGCGCTTCTACTGGCGTAGGTAAGAATTCACGCTAATGCTAATGCTAACAGGCTCTCGCGCTCCTGCGGGCCTGCGATAACCTCCCAAAATAAACTCAATATCTGCTTTTGTAACGTGACTCCGTCTGAAACATGCAACAAGACAGTCGTACGTACCACTGAGTAGAATAAAAAGCAGGGCCACACAAGCGCGGACAGCCATTGCGACCGGTGGATGGTTCCTCTGAGCAGACAGACGGTAAGTGACGCCCGGAACGAGTGTGACCCGGTTCAGCAGCGCTGTGAAATCAGCCTCAAACCTGTGCTCATATAAGTCATATGACAGGATCACACTCTCCTCCTCCTCCTGCACATGAGCCGTATGTCGCGTTTACAACTGTTCATTTGCCAAACCTGTGTGTAATTAAGTCAACTAACTAAGTTACTGAAGCGTTTTATTAGGTTAACTAAAAGGTTTACTAAAAACTTAGTTGTGAAAGGATTTGAGATTTGAATGTTGTAAAATACATCTATGACATAATCGCAGAAACTATTTAACTATAACCATATAACTATAAAAAAAAATCATTATTGATACTAAAACATTAATTTCATCCTCGTGTGCCTAGGTGCTGATTTTCTACAATCAGATTTAAGGGGGCATAGCATATTTTATTTCAGAGTTTAAATATTTATATAAGTATTGCTATTTTACATGTGAAAATGTAGTATTAGTTAAGTACTCTATCCAAAAGACGCAGTTTCTGAGGCTTGTCATGCTTTTTTCTTCTTCATGTCATTTTTTAATGTTTACATTTCTGATAATCAGTTGACCCTAATTGGTTTCAATACAATTAATCAAAAATCAAAACTTGTTAAAACAGCAAAATTGTAACATTGATAATTACATAACAAAAATTATAAACTGTGAATATCATAAACGGTACTGCATACTGCAACAATTTTTCAGTTTCATAACCATATTTAACAACAAAATGTAAAAGGGTGAAAGGGACCCATAACCTAATTCAAGGAACTTGGCAAAAAAGCTATTTCACATGTACACCAATGCCCATGAAAAAAGAGATCGCAAATTGAACACACCTTGACATTTTGTGACCCAATAGTGGGAAAATTTTGTCATCATACAGCACATAATTCATAAATTTACATAAAAACATTTATTATTGCAATTAGTTAATTGTAATAAATTATGTAAAATACATCCCGATTCCTGCCCCATTCAAATGTGACAACGTGTCATTTTTAAAAAGCCTTTTACTGAAAATACGCATGATCTAGTTGATCAAATAAAATATAATGATATTGAATTTTTAGTGTGGAGGATGTTATTCGCAAACGCTATTCTTACTTAAGATAGTACAGAGTGAAAAATGTTTTCAAGTTTTGAGACTACTCTGCGCACGATGCGTTATCGTCCTCTGGTGGAGAAGACCGGAAACGTCAGGCCTCGCGCTTCAACAGCAGCTGCGCAACGGTGGAAAGTACTTCCGGCGGGTCAGCGTCGCCTCTTAGAAAAGTTACTATTTCCCGCGGACTTTTCCTCAAACCTAAAATACCAGTCTATCTCCCGAGCAGAAAGACGGTGTCCGGCAGAATGCTTTAACGCAAACATCCCTCGGCGAAAAGCAGTTTGCAATCCAACGGATTTTGAGAAGCGCGCCGGAGTGCGCGCGAGCGAGAGGAAGCAGTATTCAACCATCTTTCCTCTGCTGGCAATAACAAGAACAGAGAAGGGTCCAAGTGGGGCTGCACTTCTCAATTTATCCTCCTTTTCTCCCTATTCATACTCGGAGCCGCGAGGTTGCACTTCCCCCGACCGAGACCGAGGAATATAAAGCGTCCACACCCGGGATCGTAGCATTAGTAGATTAGCGGTTTGATTTGGTATTTCTTTTTTCATGTTTCCAACAGGTTTACCTTCCCCTAATCCCCCACCGCCAGCCCAAGAGCCCAGACCGGCAGCTTCTGATGTTCACAACGACAGTAGCTTAACGTCTTCTAAGAAGAGGAAAATTAACAGTTCAGAGAAGGAAGACATTGATTCAATATCTTCGTCTCCTAAAGCCCTTTGTAATTCCTCCTCCACAACGTCCAGCTCTTCCAGTTCACAGCAGCAGCACCACATCCAGAAGAAGTTGAGGTTCGAGGATCCGCTGGATTTGATTGGACTGGATGTGAAGATGGCCGAGGAGTCGTGTAACTCTGCTGAATCGTGTTCAAAGGCGAGAAATGTGTTCCTGCCTGGAGGTGTCGGGCATCATGCTAACGGACTGACCAAGTCTGCGGGATCCGCCACCTTCTCCAACAGCAAACCCGGTGCTGCGAAGAAACTTGTTATCAAGAACTTTAAAGGTAGGTGAAGTCAGTGGTCCCTCTCGTCTTCTCTGAAAACATCTTAGGCTGTGTCTCAAAACTTAGCGAGCTGTCTGCCTAAACGGCATTTTATGCCAAACCTATCTGCAGTGTACAGAATTGTTGCCTAGTACCTAAAACAGTAGTAAACAACTTAAGTAACTGTCTTACACAAGAAAATGCGATGCTGTCTCGTTGGAGATTCGGCTTTTTATCTTTCTTTAAGCTTGTTGCATTTGTTTCGCTTGAGTAAACAAAACAAAAACACTGTTTACTGCAAATATACATGGATTGTTACCCAACACAATGACATGAAGCAAAACAATAATATAACGCATTGAAATAATACCAGTTTATATTTATGATTTTACTCTGACTTATCTGTACTGTTTAACTTTTGTCTTAAACTCAGAAATATTTTAATTAGTGGTTAACAATATGCCACATTGTCATTTGCTTCTTTATAATTATTCTTTGTAGCCATAATCTATTATAATAAATTATTGCAAAATAAATAACTTCAGTAACTGTCTTATGAAAGTAAATTCTGTCCGAACATCTTTTTATAAGTACTTATAGATTTTATGTAACTTGAATTTGTGATGAAACAAAATCAAATCCTGACTTCCATTAAAACACAAATCAGTTTTTACGTTTCTTATGTGTTTATACACCTCCTTCTTTTTGTCTTAATGTTATTTCAGAAAAGCCCAAATTACCGGAGAATTACACGAATGAGACTTGGCAGAAGCTGAAGGAGGCAGTAGAGGCCATACAAAACAGCACTTCAATAAAGTACAATCTAGAGGAGCTCTATCAGGTAGGTTTTGTATTTGTTTTATCATTTAGTAATATTGTACTTGGAATCTAATGCTATTTATTCCCCTTTGTCTTCTCAGGCTGTTGAAAATCTGTGCTCCCATAAGATATCTGCCAAGCTCTATAAACAGCTCAGAGTGGTCTGTGAAGACCATATCAAAGCGCAGATTGACCAGTTTAGAGAATATCCTTTTCCTTGCTACAAATTTCTATTGTTTCTTGCTTTCGAGTTAGGTTTACAGTTAAAGCAAATAGCATGCATCAGGGCTCAATATAATATATTTGTTTTTCAGTCCAAAAGTTTAGATTTCTTTTCAAGAAATGCCCCATCACAAACATGATACAATTATTAAAATGCATTTTTTTAGCTGATAAAATATTTTGAGAATTCTTTGATGCATAAGATAAAAATAAAGAGGATCCTTGCTGAATAAAAGTATTATTCTCCTTCAAAACCTCTGACTGAATCCAAGCATTTGCATGGTAGTTTCAGAAATATTTGTATTTTTAATTAATCATGTGTTTTGGAAAATTGATTTTAATACCATAAAACAACTGAACGTTTGTCATAAAACCCATTAACGCTTTTGCTAGAAAGCTAAGGCAGACGGTGCATATGATGAGCTAAATATATGAGGGAACATTTTTCAGATATGATGGGAAGTTGAGTCTGACTGGTAATTAATTAGGATCGTCTGCTTACAGACTGCTAATCATAACCGATATGAAACCATTTCTTAACTCTTGCTCTACGGATGCCCTAGACAGTGTTCTGTTTCTCAAGAAAATAGATAAATGTTGGCAAGACCACTGCAGACAAATGGTTAGTGTTCTCTAGATCTCTTGTCTCTACATGTGTTTTTAATAAGTTGAACTTGTTATAAAATATGTAGTTATTTACCTTGTTTTGATACAAAAACATTGTCTTCTTTTCTAGATCATGATTAGGAGTATATTTTTGTTTTTGGATCGCACATATGTTTTACAAAATTCAATGCTGCCATCAATCTGGTATGTCTTCACTCTCAACATTGGTGTTGTTACCACTACTGTCTTCATTTTCTATCATTGCTTTGCTGCCCCCTCCGCTGGCGATTAAAGATACACTTGTGTTTTGTCTTCAGGGACATGGGATTGGAGTTGTTTCGTTTCTATATCATCAGCGACCTGAAGGTGCAGAGTAAGACAATCGATGGGATTCTGCTTCTTATTGAGAGAGAGCGGAGTGGAGAGGCCGTAGACCGCAGTCTCCTGAGGAGTCTTTTGAGCATGCTCTCAGATCTGCAGGTTAGCTCACCTGATTTCTCATTTGTACTCAAAAAACAAACAAATAAAATGGTTTGCTTCAGTGGCATGTCTGTATAAAGTCCGTTAAACGGGTAACTTTCACATGACACAGACATGGATACAAAATAAATAATTTTAATGGCATGTATATTTATTTATATTTGCTAGAAATATTATATTTTTGCAACAACAGCAACAAAATTAAAATTCCGGAAAACTTTTTTGCTGGAAAAAAATATGCAAAATATTAATTATGGAAGTAATTCCGAATATTAATTCACATTTTTTTTAAAGTGAGTTTTAATGTAGATGTTTAGAATTCATGTTTCTGCTTTTAAATCCTCAAAGTACATGGCCCGTTTATCTCCATGGTAAGGTCTTTACTGTAACAACTTTTTTAAATTGGGCGATGAGTCAAAATATTTTCATTACTCACCAAAATTATGCCACATCTTGTCATTTACGTCTTTACACTTCACACAACAAAAAATGTAATTCTGCATTAATGCATTGATGAAAAATGAAAATGATGGCAAATTTCCTACAGATCTTTGAGGCCCTTATCCCTGATATTATTGAGCCCTTAAATTGTGTGGCCAGAACTGTTCATCTTAGTATTGTCACACCATTGTTCGTTTTTTGACAGATTTATCAGGATTCATTTGAGCAGCGATTTCTGGAGGAAACAAATCGACTGTATGCTGCAGAGGGCCAGAGACTCATGCAGGAAAGAGAGGTGAGTTTCACATTAGTGGAACATAAAATGTAGATTTTATTGTTTTATTATTGTGATTCTGTGAGAGATAAGTTATTGGCGTGTCTCATTATGTATATGTTAGCAACAGGCTAGGTTTGTGTTTTTTTGTTTTTTTTCTTTAAAGGTAGGAAATGCAATTTCTGGAAGCCAGTGTTGCTATTTGAAATCACCAAAACAAACATGCCCCTACCCCGAAAGGATCCCTGCCCTATTTTGATAGCTCCGCCCCCTACATATGTAGCCTAAGCAACCCCGGCAACGATTAGTTCTGTGAAACAATGCAGAACCAATTTTACACCGTGTGTACTATAGAAGTCATTATAATCAGTGATGCTGCCTACACAGGATATGAGAAACATGACAAATCACAGACAGAAAACTGCTGCCACGTTTTATGACTTGCTGACACAAATTTCTAATGATTTTTAACAGTCGCTTTATCGTATCCAGTGTAGGCAGACTTTAGCTGTCTTGGCGCAGCATCTGGTATAGACACGGTGTTACTTGCCTATCGAGAAGAACCAAAGCAACCTCCGCGTCGGATCGCAGGCCTTCTCATTCAGTTCTCTCCAGCGCTGGAAAGCTGATACTATAATTACACGTGTCCTACTTTTTGCCTTATCATTCCACAGACATTTTACTCTTTTGTTATTTATCATTTTGTCACTCGGCTCGACCACAAGTTTGTTTTTGGTATTTACCCGACTCTGTTTTCTAAAGTTTTTGAAAACTTGCTTACTCTGCTTGTAATAATGTAATCACCCTTGGTTGTTTCAAAATTATTTACACCCCTACAAAGATATGATGCTACTTTGTTTTTGTGGAACATAAAAATGAAAGAAACCTTTTTTTTACATTTCATAGCAACCACAGGCTGTGATGTTTTCCATGTTTTTTAAAAGATTGTAGCAGAATTGAAGATTACTAGTATGAGTCATAAACACACTTTTACTGTTCTTTTCTGCCTGGTATTTAGAAACTCAAAAAAAAAAAAAAAATCAAAGATCAATACGAAGATGTTCCACAAAATAAAGAAACACAAATTTTGTGAACTGTAGTTTTAACTAGATTTTTCTTTGCCTCATTTAGGATAGTCAAATTTCAGTTCTTTATCCATAAAAAATGTTCCTTTCAGGTGCCAGAGTATCTCCATCATGTCAACAAACGTTTGGAAGAAGAGGCAGATAGAGTCATTACATACTTAGACCAGAGCACACAGTAAGTATGCAGAGAATATAACTAACTTTTTTCAATTAGTAGTTATTTTGTTAAGAAAAAAGATGTGAACATTTGTCTTTTATTTGTAGAAAACCCCTCATTGCCACAGTGGAAAAGCAGCTGCTTGGAGAACACCTCACTGCAATACTTCAGAAAGGTATCACCTTCTTTTAATGAAAACGACATTGCCTTTGATTTTGGTGTTCAAATGTTCAACCGTCCTCAAAATAACAAGTGATTTACATAAGTGCTGGTTTTCTTGTTACATTCTAGGTTTGAATAACCTGCTGGATGAGAACCGTATTCAGGATCTGTCTCTGCTGTACCAGCTCTTCAGTCGTGTGAGGGGAGGTGTGCAGGTGCTTCTTCAGCACTGGATCGACTACATCAAGGTGTGCAGGGAACCCATCTAGATGACTGAGATGACAGTGCATGTTGAATTTCACAAGTCTTGTTTGTTGTGTCTCAGGCCTTTGGAAGCACAATTGTGATCAACCCAGAGAAAGACAAGACAATGGTTCAAGAGCTTTTGGATTTCAAGGATAAAGTCGATCACATCATTGATGTGTGCTTCATGAAAAATGAGAAGTTTGTTAATGGCATGAAGGAGGCTTTTGAGACCTTTATCAACAAACGGCCAAACAAACCTGCTGAGCTCATAGGTCAGCTCATAATGTTTTCCTACTAATCATTGAGGTTTTTTTTAGAATTTAAAGTTGGTTGGATCAAGACTAAAGCTACTAATTTTGTGATATTTTCTATAGCAAAATATGTGGATTCAAAGCTCCGTGCTGGGAATAAAGAAGCGACTGATGAGGAACTTGAGAAAATGTTGGACAAGATAATGATCATATTCAGGTTCATTTATGGTAATACATTTAAACTTTATGTTCTGTTCCAAAGACCCAGAAAGCTTTCGATTTATCTGTCTAAGCTTCATAGACATTCTTATCTCTCTGTTAAGGCAAAGACGTTTTTGAGGCCTTCTACAAGAAAGACTTGGCAAAGAGGTTACTGGTGGGAAAGAGTGCCTCTGTAGATGCAGAGAAATCAATGCTGTCAAAACTAAAGCATGGTAAATTACGTTTCTCCTTTCGTATTTTATTCTTAAAACATTCTGTTGTCAGGACACAAATGTTTCGAAAGGCTGTAGTAGAAAAGGATGTTTTTCTTTTAGAATGTGGTGCTGCCTTTACCAGTAAGCTGGAAGGGATGTTCAAAGACATGGAGCTGTCGAAAGATATTATGGTGCAGTTCAAACAGGTAATGACAGCTTTTATTTTCATTTCCATTATTTCCATTCTCTTATTGTGTCATTACATCTTACAAATCCTTCTTTTCGATTCTGCACCTCAGCACATGCAATGCCAAAATATTCCTGGGAACATTGAGCTGACAGTGAACATCCTCACTATGGGTTATTGGCCAACATATGTACCCATGGAAGTACATCTGCCTCCAGAGGTTTGTTCTGATATTGAGAAATGTTTTTTTTTTGGAT
The DNA here is from genome assembly GCA_032357445.1 of Enteromius radiatus. Lineage (NCBI taxonomy): Eukaryota > Metazoa > Chordata > Actinopteri > Cypriniformes > Cyprinidae > Enteromius > Enteromius radiatus. Next base: position 16,020,965 of record JAUCMS010000024.1, read on the forward strand.
TAGATATTCCTTTTTACTTTTAAGTATAATACCCTTAATTCAAATGAATCGTATTATAAGTAATTATTAACCTTTTTAATACCCTTCATTCTCCAGATGGTGAGATTGCAGGAGATTTTCAAAACGTTTTACCTGGGCAAACACAGTGGACGGAAACTTCAGTGGCAGTCTACATTAGGACATTGTGTTTTAAAGGCAGAATTCAAAGAGGTAATGCACATTTTATTTTAAGAAAAGAAGCTTTGTATGAATACCATACTATTGGCTGATCATAATATTTAATTAATTTGAAACATTCTTTTCTTTTATTTGTTTATTTTTTTAAGGCTTCTCAGAATAATAACTGGCTATATGTGAAACCCCCCCTCCCCTCCATTTTTTTTTTTCCACAGGGCAAAAAAGAGCTGCAGGTTTCCCTGTTTCAGACGTTAGTTCTGCTGATGTTTAATGAAGGGGAGGAGTTCTCTCTGGAGGATATTAAACTTGCTACAGGCATTGGTATGGACACTTGTGACAAGCAAGCACATTGCAATTTATTCTTGTTGTTAAATGATACTATTCTATTAAATGTTAAGCTTGCGTTTAAAGGTTTCTGTGAGTCTTAAAAAGGTCCTAAAATTCTTCTGGAAATGAAGGCCTTAAAAAGTAAATTTAAACCAGAGCAGAAAGTCTTAAATTGTCATAGCATGACAAATTCATGCCATTTAAATCTTGCATGCATAGCAAAAAAAAAAGTGAACAGTATTTTTGTTTTCCAGTATTAATATTGATATGTACTTAAATTAAGATACATTTGCTTGATTTTAAATGTAAAATGAAATCTTGTCGTGGAAATTTTGTGGTGTTAGTGTTGCTAATACAACTCAATGTGTGCTCTCTATGAGTTTATATTAAGAGAACACTGATGTTAGTTTAAATTGTTTGCTTAAATGTATTTAATTTTTCTTAATTTGAAAGATTTCTTTAAAAGCACCAGAAATGGACCTTTATCAAACCTGCACAAACCCTGTGAGCCTTTTTACAAACTTCTAAAATGTTTAACAAACTTGACATACATTGACACATACATTTGTAGAGGACGGTGAGCTGAGGCGGACTCTGCAGTCACTGGCCTGTGGGAAAGCACGTGTCCTTACCAAAACCCCAAAGAGTAAAGACGTGGAGGATGGAGACAAGTTCTCTTGTAATGATGATTTCAAACACAAACTTTTTAGGATTAAAATCAACCAGATCCAGATGAAAGAAACGGTACTGTCCGGCACACCTGTCATTTGATTGGTGTTGTCTGCTTGGTCTCATTTCTCTTTGCTGTACCTCACAGGTGGAGGAGCAAGCCAGCACTACAGAGAGAGTATTCCAGGACCGTCAGTACCAAATCGATGCTGCCATTGTTCGAATCATGAAGATGAGGAAAACTCTCAGCCATAACCTTCTGGTGTCTGAAGTGTACAACCAACTTAAATTCCCAGTCAAGGTGAGGTCACGGTTGCCAGATTGTTTAGTTTTGACAGTAGTTTCACTGGATTGGCTATAAATGGATGTCTTGCAGCTAGACTGTGAACTGCAAGGTGCAGCCAAATTTAACAAGAAAAATTCAAGTCACGTACAAAATGCTTGTTTTTTTTTTTCTTTGTGCAGTGTGACAGCTTTGTGCATTGTAATGAATTGCATTGTAATGTTGCAGGTTGCACAGACACATTATCTGAACAACTTTGCAAAAGTAGTTTTTTTTTTTTTTATCTATTTTTATTTTTTTTTAAGGAAGTAATACTTGTATTCAGCACAGATTCATTAAATTGCTTAAAAGTGACAGTAATGACATTTTATAATGTTAAATAAATATATAATGATATAATATAATAAATATAATGTTAGTAAAAATTAAGCAGCACAGATGTTCTCAATATTGATCATGTTTGTGCATAAAATCAGCATATTAGAATGATTTCTGAAGGATCATGTGACACTGAAGACTGGAGTAATGACTGCAGAAAATTCAGCTTTAGATAAATTCCACACACATATATGTATATATATACACACACACACACACACACAGTAATCAACATTTGAAGTGGATCAAACCTTTCATCAAAGTTGTCTCAAAACCAAAAACAATACCCATTCTTGTCTTAGGGCAACTTTGATGAAATGTTATGATCCAGTTATAT
>JAUCMS010000024.1:16023235-16043242 GCA_032357445.1 Enteromius radiatus
GTATGTATATATATATATATATATATATATATATATATATATATATAATATAATATAATATAATATAAAAAGTAATTTTAAATTATAATAACATTTGCTGGTTACTATTTCACTTATTTGCTATTTTACTGTGTATATGTTTTAATAATGTTCATGTTATGGTTAAATACTTTTTCTTTTTTTTATTATTAAATTGGTGAGCAGAAAGAGACTTTTAAATATCTTAACTGCTTACTATTGAATATTAGAGTTTAAACAGTTGTTTTGTCCTGCTTGTTCTGGAATGAGATGCCTAGATAAAAAAAATAAGATGGTTTAGCGTAAGATACATTCAGTAAAAATAATTGTAATCAATGTCAAGGGATTTATCATAATTAGCTTTTACTTAAATTCTTTGCTAATAATGCATATTTTTTTCCTCTTATGCAAGGTTGTATATAATATTGTTCTCAATGTCACTAAATTTGGAAATTAGTCCAAGACTCGCAGCACAGAACATGCCACTGCCACTAAATGTTGTTTCATCTTTTTGCAGCCTGCTGATCTGAAGAAGAGGATAGAGTCACTCATTGACAGGGACTACATGGAAAGGGATAAGGAGAATCCCAATCAATATAACTACGTGGCTTAGAGAGAGAGAGAGCGAGAGAGAATAAGAGGGGTAGATGAGGGATGTTAGAAATGACAGGAGGAGGCTGTTCTCAGTGACGTTGTTTACTTCCCTTAGCATATGGAACCCCTTGTTCCAGGTTTTGTTCACTTTAACATCTTCACCCCAGTGACCAACAACTGAATCAGTTTTCTCTCCATGGCTTCGACAGGGTAGGGTATGTTTTATTTCTGTCAGAATGGCATGTCCAATTAGAAGAAAAGAAAATACAGAATTATTTTGTTAAAATGCTTCTGAGAATTGGACTATCCCAAGCTTAAAAAGAAAAGTTATTTATTTTCAGACTTGGCTCCATGGCTTTTGTTTGTCTCTGGCATGTTTTTTTTTTTTTTCTTCATGGTTTATTCATGCAAACATCACAACATATTGCAGTATAACCTGTGCAAAGAAAACCAACACCAGGTTGATTTTGACTCACTGAAAACAGGTTTTCTTTTTGCCAATGTTTGTATTAAGAAAAGAAGATTCAGCTGATTGGTCACAAGCAATTTATGTTCTGTGAATGTGACTTATTGGTAAATAGAACAATTGAGGCTGATTGGACATTTCACAATATGTGCCAAGATTAGATAAAACCAAGCACTTGTTTGTTTGTAGGAATGTTAACGCTGCTAAACACTAACTTGTACATCATCCTCCTTTCCCCTCCCTGCTTACACCTTCTCACATTTCCTCCTCTTGTTTATTTTGTATATACATTTTACACACAACTTTGATGTTTGACACTCTCAACTACATCGCAACTCCATTCTTTCTCCCTGGAAACTCCAAACAAGCACAGCAGCACCATTTTATCATTCTAGTGTTTCCAAGTTTATATAACCCTTGAGTTCTGAATTAGGCCCATATACTGAGAAGCTCCTCTGTGTGGCATCACTGGATCTGTCTGTGGAATTTTTGGCAATGGTGTTTTGAGAAGTTATGCTTAAGTGGACAGTTGTCCAGTGTCTGGAAAAAGTATGCTTGTTTTTATTGTCTCAGAATAAACAACTGTATGTGTTTCCATGAACTTGTCCCTCAAATTATTTTGCAGTCTTTCATTGTTTTTGTGAAAAAATAAGAATAAAATAATAATTAATAATTTAAGCTATTTCAGGCAAATTCATAGTATCATGCACTTTTTGTGGACTTATTTGAATCTAAACCCATTCTTCAGACTAGTAGGAAGTTATACCATATAACTGTCAAAAAAACCCCAAACAATTATATATATAAAATATTATTATTTGGAAACCTGGAATCTCCACATTAGTACTGTAGCTCTTGCATGAAACTTATTCTTATCTATATTCTGCCCTTTTTCATCAAGCATTTTATTCCTACAAATATAATAAACGTTTTATTTTCCTTTATGGCTCTTGATATTGTTTTCTGGCGGTGGAGAGCCTAAAAACTCATATGTTAGCAAGTAAAAATATTTTTTTCTAATTTTCAGGGTTAAAACAGTTGCATATGTATATGAATATCGCGTTATTTGCATATTTCAACATTTCAGGGAAAGTGTGTAATACAAAACAATTGAGGATCTTAATTCGCTGCGATTTTTATTCATATTTATATGAATAAATATAAAATATAAATATATATTTTATTATAAGCAATACCAGTAAAGTTTAACAGATGTATTGCAAAGTATATTGCATCATTTTATCTGGCGTACTGTACTTAACGTTACTTACCGTACCATCCCTTGCCGTAAGATGTTTACAATTGTCGTAAATGTCGTAAATAGGAATCATTTGCGGTTGACGTGAAGCGTGGAGTTAGTTCATTAAATCTTCTACTGAATGTTTAGTTTTAATTCTTTGGTTAAAAAAAAACTTAGCAGTTAAGAGCTGTAAGATCACACAGATAGGAGGACAAAAGTGACCGATAGCGACCTGCAAGGATGTTTAAAAAGTAAGCTTGAGACGTTGTCATCCTTATAAGTTGTAACGTTAGCTAACACAACTTAGCATTGTTATGGAAATGCAGTGTTTCGTTTATCTAGTAGCTTTGACATTTCCTTAGAAATACAATAAATGTTGCATGTAGACGTTTTATGTGGTATTGTAAATTGATTTCTGCCCTTAATTCTGTAACCGAGACGTCAACCTGTTTAGCTAACACCGCTAACTTGCTCTGTCATAGCTGATTTTTTTGGTTCATTGGAAATTATACATCTGTTTTCATATGTTTTTAGTATTTTTAGCTCTCACTTTTGCCTAAGATACTTCTTATATTTCTAACTGGAACAGATAATAAGAAAACTGCAAAAAAGACCTTGAACGTATAAGATGTTTACACTAAACATTGAAGGACAGACACTTGGTTAGTTTTTTATTTTATTTTAAAACAGTTGGCGGTATTTGTTACATGAGACCTTTATACTAGATCAGCAGCTTGATCTTACCATAAAAAATAAGATCACAGAGACCTGATCCTGACATCTGCAGGTATTAGACATTAAATATGTTAATTCCTGTCTATCTCCTTGTCTTCATAGATTTGATGAAAAGGAAAATGTTTCTAACTGTATTCAACTGAAGACGTCTGTTATTAAGGGTATAAAGAATCAGCTGTTAGATCAGTTTCCCAACATCGATGATTGGCTCAACCAGATAATGCCCAAAAAGGACCCTGTCAAAATTGTGAGATGGTAAGAGATGCACGTTATGGAAAGTCAGTGCTTATTGGTTCACAGTGCTGAAAGTGTAACTCATTTTACATCCGAGATATGATATTTTGTTTTCATTTCCAGTCATGAGCATATTGAAATTCTTACGGTAAATGGAGAGCTACTCTTCTTCAGACAGAGAGAGGGACCTTTCTATCCCACCCTCAGACTTCTACACAAATGTAAGATGCCTTTCAGTTTCATCAATAAAGATGCTATCTCTGCATAAAAAATTGCAGCAGGTTCCAGACAATTGCTTATTTATTCCAACTTGCACTTACTGTTGATTTGCTTTGACTAATTTCTTGTACTCTTTTATCTGTTTTTCAGATCCCTTCATTCTGCCACACCAACAAGTAGATAAAGGAGCCATCAAATTTGTGCTGAGTGGAGCCAATATCATGTGTCCAGGCCTCACATCACCAGGAGCCAAACTCTACCCTGCTGAATCAGACACAGTAGTTGTATCCTTTTAGCCATGAGGGTCAAATTATGAATAAATATGCTTTCCATTGATACATGGTTTGTCATGATAGGAAAATATTTGGCCAAGATACAGTTATCTGAGGGTGCCTTTAAAGATGTTTAAATTAAATTCTAGGCAATGCATATTATTATTCCAAAAAATTATGTTTCGTTACATCTACGGTAGAATATTTACAAAATCTCTTCTTGGAACATCAACTTTAATATCTTAATGATTTTTGAACCATACCATGTGTTGTTGGCTATTGCTACAAATACCACCTGTGCTACATAAAACTGATTTTGTTCTCCAGGGTCACATTTTGGAATTTTTTTATTCTATGACTAATTAATCATAATATTTTAATGTAAATAATTACATAAGGATACAAAGGAAGACAAAGGAATTTTATGAAATAGCAAGTAAATAATGGCCATAATTCAGTGTTATTTTATTATTATGGATGATTATTTACTTTTATTAATATTTTTAATTAGCTTTTTAAATTTTGTTTTATTTTTAATTGTGTTTTTAATAGTTCTGTTTCTTTCGACCCATTTTAATGTTTTGCTAATATTTCAGTTTTAGTTTAGTGCTCCAACATACATACTAATATTTATATTTGATTGTATTCCAGTTTTATTTCAGTTGCCAGAAACAACTTTTTAATAGGTTAACAATAACATCACTGAAATAAATGTACATTTTTGAGTAAACAATTAGTTATGTATTAGTTTTACGTGTAATAATTTTTGAATATCACAGGTTGTTGTCCTTAAGTATTTGTTTTCAGGCTATAATGGCAGAAGGGAAGCAGCATGCGCTCTGTGTGGGAGTCATGAAGATGTCTGCAGATGACATGTAAGTTTTTCTCAAATTTCTATGCATCTCCTGCAATTTAAATCACAATTTGGCATCATTTTTGTATTTATTTTTTTTTATATAGTGGAATGTTTAGTTCCTTTATCCTCCTGAATACATAACGTGTAATGCTTGTTTTAATAAAATAGTAAATAAATGCATTAAATCCATATAAATCAATCACTATCAGTTTAATCTGTGATTTATAAAGTTTATTGGATTTGGAAAACGAAAAGAATTAAATTGCATTTAATTTTTGAAAATAATTTCTTGTCTCACTTAACTGAACAGAGAGAAAGTAAACAAGGGAATTGGAATAGAGAACGTACACTATCTGAATGATGGACTGTGGCACATGAAGACGTATAAGTAATGACAGACAAGAGGATGTGGTTGGACCCGATATCACCAGGCTGCCCGTCTACTGTTTACATGAATGGACTCAACTGTGTACCATGCCGAAAGCTTTGAAAGCCACCCCATTTTAATGCACAAATAAAACCTGCATTCAAGTCATTCCAAACTGAAATGGTCTCTTGCTGCAGTGAGAGCTGAATAGTGTCATGGCAGACTTAGGTCCGTTTAAACAATGGTATTTGTATGTATATTTCTCAGATGCTCAAGACAGAAAACGTATGGTATGTATTTTGTTGGAATACCTTACCAATGATTTATTACACCTCACCTAAAACAACAAGACACTGTACATTGTGTCATATGCAATTCTAAGACCACGACTATGGTTTTATATTTTTGAATCTATGTGAGCTTTAATGCCAACCAGCTTGTGAAAAACAGTCTCAGCATATATTCATTTTAAGGTATTGAGAGACAAAAATTCAAACACTAGCTGCTTTTCTACTGTTGGGCCAGTGCTTTAAAGGAACAGCGTCTTGCAGATATTGACTAATATGAGCTCCTCAAACTTACTGCCAGATTCTGGAAGATAAATTCTTCAAACAGTGGTTTAAGAGGATGTGATGCTGTCCTAATACATTTCACAAGAAAAGTCTTGGTGAGTACCTGACACATTGCACTTTGGTTGAGGTCTGAGTTGATTATATATGCCTTAAATATGATTAAGTACAAAATCAATAGTAGCTATTAAGATCAATGTGGTTTGGGATTGGTAAAATGTTGATCAGAATTTCAACTTGCCTAATAATTCAGCACACAGTGTATTTTATGTAAACAAAAACATTTATTTTGGATGCGATTAATCATATTCTCTGGTAATCAAAACCATCCTGTTTCTAAAATAAATATATTTATATTATAAATATACTTTTTTTTTTAAACTATAAATTAATTTAATTTCTCTTTTGAGAGTTAATACATATTTGATTCCATCAGATTTAGGAATCAGGAACAGCTGCAGCAGAATATAAGTGGTGCCACATCCATGTAAGTGGTGCAGCCAAGTATCTCAGTGACACCAAGAAGTCTTTCAAACAGCAAAGACGTACGAAACGGTTACAAATACAAATTAAGACTCATGAAGAAACTAGGTGATCTTTTGCCAAACATCCGTGGCATCATGGTAAAGGACACTTCTAAAAGATCATAAGGAATCTCCATTCAGAGGAACTGATCATCAACAGTGGCTTAAAGAGAGAGAGAATGAATCTCAGGTTGTTAAAACACTGCTCAGACAACAGAATGATTTTGTCAAAACAGGTACATGGCTTTTAATCACTGAGAAAAACTAATCCCTTCTCTAGAATGGAAATGAGAGAAATGATCAAAACATTTAGATAAATGAAAGAGGTGACTGAAAGTAAGAAATTAAAAAAGGAAACAAATTCATATAAACTAAAAAAAAAAAAAAAATATATATATATATATATATATATAAATTCCTAAATATGATTAGGAAAATGTGCCATAAAAAGAGATTATTTATTATTATTTTTTGATTACTTTTAAATAAAGAGGATCAAACTTAAAAGAACAATAAGTCTTAAAATTACAGCATAGAAATGTAAAAATAAACAATAAACTGGAGAACTGGAAAATAAAAGAGTGATATAAAACAAAAATAAACATTGTAACAAGGAAAAAAAGACGAAAAACTGCTGAGCTTTTTTTAAGCCTAAAGCTCCCATCATTTGTACAAGAAGAAAGCTCTTTCAGAGTTTAATAAATAACTACAAAACATGATTTTCATTGTTATTTATTAAAGCAACCTATTATAATTGTGGCAAACTGTTGAAAAAAAAAAAAAGTATGCATAGAAATGAAGAGCATTTAATGATTTAATGCGTATTGATTTGTGCACTTCACTGTATTATCTGTTGACAGCATTCTTTTATATGTAACCTTTACTATTACTTATAGCAGGTGAGATTAAGCATCCTGATGTTTGCTAAATAAAAATGTAGTAAAGAACAATTTAAAAAAAGATCACAAACCAGTGTGTAACGAACTACATCTGAATTAAAGAAACAATATTTTGATATGTAAATAAATAAACTATATTTTATGCAATAGTAATTTTACAATCTCAAGTATATTAACCTTTCAAATCACATAGTTTGATATTTTTAAGGGTGATATAGACAGTTTACCATACAGATGCCATGAAAGTATCCTTTCCCCTCTGTCCAGCATACATCCAAAATATATTTTAAAAATCATCAAGAAGTTCCTCACTTTTAATTCCTAACCCCATATGTGTGGCATTCATAAATCCAATGTAATTGTTATTCAAAATACTACCAAGTGTACAAAATTATCCAATATTCGATTCACAATTATCCTTTTGTTTTTGCTAGAACGCATTTGTAGCAAAAAGCATAGTGTAACCCCAATAACTCACGCACCAGCACCAACCAATCAGATCACACAATCACAAATAAAGTGCATACTGCACCCAGTAATGATCAATATCATTCAGTAACAGTTCCAATACAGAAGCCATGAAGTCAATCAGTCGTTATCAGAGTCTTTAGGAGGCAGAAACGTCAAGGAATCATGAAAATCATGTCCATATGGCCGGAGTCTGTAGACGCCGTACATCAAAACCTGCATCTGGCTCGGAGACATGTCAGCGAACGTGATGGCCATGTCAGAGCAACAGGTCTCCACGACGTCGGCCGGGTTTTGGCCCATGCTGTCAGAAATCAAGGAGCTGACGCTCTTCTTGTTAAAAAGCCCTTTGCCTTGTGCATCCTCACCATTTTCTGCAAACACCCCGCTGTATTTCAGACAGGTGGCGAGCTGCTTTTCTTCAGGCATCTTCCACAAAGCATGCCCTCGTTCTGGGCATTTCTCCTCATCTTTGAACATCTCTAACAGCCGCCTCATTGCTTCATAGCTCAGCACGATCCCGCTGTCGTACTCCACGTAATCCAGCTCTCCGGACTTTTCCGTGTGGCCAATGTAAAACGGCTGGTTTGGATCTTTCTCCAACACCAAATACTTGAGGTTCTCTATAATTGCGAACGTGCTGGGCCTGGCCACGAAGAACCAGCGCAGGTCTCCAGCATTCTCATAGGCATGTTTGATGGCTTTGCGTAGCCGAGCCCACTCATCCTTCTCTTGTAGGTCGATCGCCTCTAAAGCTTTGGACGATTCGGATGTGTAGAAGGCCGATTTGTCGCAGTGTTTGCTCCAAGTGTCGTTGGCTGTCGCCCAGTGGACCAGGAGCTTTGGAGTGACCATGATGAGACAGTACACTTGAACCTGCAGGGTCATGTCAGACATCTGAGACTTTGATAACTTCTGTAGTTCATCCTTGCTGAGAGGTTTCAGATGATGGTGGAGATGCTGATGGCCTTCTGAGTGGGTTCCTGAATTAAGGGTTTCAAAGAAAGACATAACCAGGCAGAATATGCCTCCGAGGATCATGCCTTTCATAAACGAACTGCCCTCAGACATCATACTTGACCGTGACCCTATAATAAAGCAAAGTAAAAAGATTATGATTAAAATAAAACTGCAATGCTAGAATTAAAATAATAATAATAAAAAAAACAACAACAACTGCTATAGAATACGAGATACCACGTAGGTTGCGATAATAAATTTATACATTTGTTCCTGGTGACAATACAAAGCAGCTAGTCAGGTTTGCTGTATACCTCTAACTCAAAATGTAACTATCGGCTACATTTGACTGCAAGAACCCATTAAACAGTTGACCAACACATTCCAATAAATAGTTATTCTGATACCTTTCAATAACGCAGAATAGTGCACACATTTAGACGTCACACCGTCGCATTCAGTTCCGTACACTCAACCGGAAAACAACAAAAAATTTTAGTATCTGTTCTGGAGTCAGTTTTACCTGTCCTCCAATCTAAATAATTTAGATGCAATAAGGTAAGAAAGCTGGTTGCAGTCCAGCGCTAGTACGGGCTTCTAGAACACGGATGTTAGGCGGATGTTAGTTTTACACGAAAGGCACTGTGGGAAATGTTGTTCGCTTGCGTTGTCTCGCTGTGACGGACACAGTGGTAAAAAACTACAAAACGTCGATTTCCTCTGAATGGAAAAAAGCGGAAATGATTTTTGGGCTTTAAAAATTTAATATATTTACAAAAAATGCGTATCTACAAAAAGAAACTAAATAAATGTAAAGATTGAAATAAGAAAACCGAAGTATGATAAAATCAAGTGAATAACTAAACTTTACTGCTTTCAATTAACGTTAGGCTAACTCTGACGAAAGAATAAATACATTTATTAACCTAATTTGTTTACTTTGTTGACATTTGTAGTTAAATGTTAACTAATAGCCTACATCAACAAAATACTTTTACATTAAAAATAAACAGACTAATACAAAATCCATGTACATGTTGTATTTTAATATAACAATACAAATACATTAACCACCTTTTTGAATTGCATTTTATAAAACGCTTTTCTTAATTTATTTGCCAAAACACATTTCTTTATTGTTTTGTCCTTTAAAAATGTATTCTTGATCAAAAGTTTAGTAAGAGAATTACTCTATAATGTAATTGGATGTATTTTCCCCAATAATAATAATAATAATAATAATAAAATAATGTTTGGGCTAATATTATGGAGCCACTGGAAAATTAAGCTATGAGAACACAGAGATACCTTATTAATCCAAACATTTATCTCTATATTAATCATACGCAGCACATCTGAAAGATCATCAATATAAAAAGAAGCTTTTTAGAACCGGATGGTGCAGTTACAGACTCTACCAGCAGAGGCCAGGCCGAGGGGTTAAGAAGGTTTGATTGGTTAGCATGCCCCTAATAGCAGATGCCATTAATAACTGCACCATCTGGTTCAAAATAAACATCTGTCTCCACTGTCTTTGAAAATGAGCCATGTGTTCTGACTAAATATTTTTCCTTACCTTTTTTGTTTAAGGCTTTTGTAATTCTACCACATTAATTTCAGACTGTTCTTGTATTTTCCTTGTATTGCACCAAACCTATCACCTCTTCTTGCTTTGAGTCTTTCTCTCACACCTCATGCTAATTAATAGCTTTCTTATTTATAGAAATAATCTTTGCTATAGCTCATACAGTTTTTCCTGCCCACTGTCTCTGATGAACTCCTACTCATAAACTGACTGAACTCCATCTCAAGCTAAGCTTTAATGCTGAAAATACGCTTGCAGCAATTTACATATTTAAAAGATTACACATGCAGTACAAATGCTTTTTTGTGCAAGATGATAAGAGATGAAATTCTCATTCAGCTGTCTGTGTTTGGCCTGTTGTGTTTAGGTTGGAGCTCCAAGAATTAAGCTTTAGACCAATGACTTAGAAGTACGCTATTAAACAACATTTTACACACCAACTGCAAGTAAAGAAAACACGGGACAATAATGAGACAGTGTAAAAATTAATTAGCTAATAATTATTGCTGCAATCAAATTAGACTTGAATTAAGTATCTTTCATTGTGCTAAAAATATTACACTCACCAGAAAGGTTCAAAAGTAACAATATATTAATTGAGTCATTTTCAAAGATTGCCTTCATGATGGGTTGGATGTTAGTATTAGAAGACAAAATTCCTTTGTTCCCTACACAGTGAGACGCTGGCCCTTTAAGAAGAGACATTTCAATCTAGGCGTGTTTCCTGCTCCCGAAGAGAATCCAGCCCTGCTTGCATCCTACGACACGAAATTGGAGGAAAGATTATCTTATATATTACTGAAATACTTGCTGTATAATCGGCATAGATCGCAAAAGGCTTTACTCGATTTTATTTTGTATCATTTTAAGTGAAAAGGGACGGAGAGTCCTCTCGGGAAAGACGCTTTTAACCAGCCTAACCAATGACATAAATGTCAGTCGGTCAAGGTCCACTCACACTCCAGATGTGCGTTTAGCGTTTAAACGCGTTTACTTCAGGTCAGCATCGCCTTCTCACTCGAAATCTGGGCACGTTTCGAGGGGAATCACTTTAATATTGAGGCAGTATGGGAAATCTTCGCTTTTGGATAAGGATTTTGCTGTTTGGCATTTGATTGGGACTTTAACCATGGATTTAAGTACAGAAGAGCAGATATGTAGAGCGACAGACTGATGATTTTAAGACACGCTGAAGATCCGTGAGGAAGCACGGGAAAAAAATCCTACAAACAAATCGCGCACGTGAAGGAAGAATCACATTTTTGCAAAGAAGCTCCTGTGGTGTTTTATTGCTCACAACAACACTTTAAGCGTCTCGGGTTAATCATTTAGTGGACACGGTTGTGGTTTATTTCAGGTTAAGTTGACAAAAGACAGTCTGCTTGTACCTTCGCTACCATGTCGGCGGTGATGATAACGCGGAAGGTTACTCGAAAATGGGAGAAATTACCTGGGAAAAACACCTTCTGCTGCGATGGACGGGTTATGATGGCTCGGCAGAAAGGAGTATTTTACCTGACCCTATTTCTCATCATTGGAACCTGCTCTCTATTCTTCGCCTTTGAGTAAGTGCATGTCATTGGTGATTATTAAACCTAATCCACACTGCAAGAGACGCGATTTATCAGCATCAGCTTTGTTACAGTGGGGGATTTGCATTGTGTATGACCTTTGTTTAATGCCATTGCAAGAACGAAATGGTATCTTTTAATAAGCAGTCAAAACATATTACAGCCACATGGTAAAGGCAACAAATGTTACAATATAAAATGTATGAAATATTGAGGAGCGAAGCGCTCGTGAGGCTTTCGAGTAAAAGCACGCCAGCTGAATTTGGTTACTGTACGCCATGGCTGTGCTTTTAAATGACCGATTCGTGAATGAATCGTTCTTTTGAGTCACATCTCATCAATGAATTGGGACAAAACCTGTCTGAACGATTCGTTTGAGAACTGTATTTTGTATAGAGAAAATCTCTTTGAAATGTGTTAACAATTTGGTCGTTTGTTTTAGCACACATGCAAACCACTGTTTTAATAAGTAACTACATTTCATTAACACAAATTGTTTGGTGAAAATTAAAACTAAATTGAAAATCAAAATGCTCAGCTGAGCAACAATAAGCAAATTTATTAACAAAAATTAAGAATACAAAAGCATAATGGAAGTGTCTTTACTAAGGTATGTGGTGTTATTCCATATTTTTATTGTTATTTTTTTTTTCAATCGACTCAAGGGAACTGTTCAGATGAACCAATTTGTGGGAATGAGTCAGACTTTGCATTACTATATGACAGTCATAATTAACTGATGATGAGGTATGACATTCAAATACTCCAGAAGAACAGGAACAACTAATATATCCAGAAGAGCCAACCTTTTTATTTTTATTTTTTGTAAATATGTATTTGGTCCTATCTATCTAATGAAAAATGATACAAAAATATTTAGATTAATGGCAGATTTTTGAACTGTGAGATCTTTGGCCTGTTGATTTATGGGGAAAAAGCTGTGTCATCTTTGTTATTGAAACACATTTTGACAATGGCATATTGCTGTTCATGTTGATAAAGCTGGATGGGCTGCATATTAGATATGAGCACTGCTGGGTGGGTATGAGTTCCCTTGTGTGGACTTTGACGTCTGTCATTTGCGTTTCCTGAGACTTCAGTGTTTGTGCCCTGCCCATATAGAGGATCCCCCATTAGGCCTGTTCATCAGCGAAAGGAAACTCTCAGTCATGTATGGAGCCTCTGGCTCCTGTAGGGTTTCATTGCACGCCATGTTCATATCACTGTTACTGATAATTAGTCCTCTTGAGGCAGACATATTAGCATAGATACTGGGCTAAGTGCAAAAGTGCGATTCCAAATTGTTTATTACATGACAAGCTAATAGATGAACTGGTATTTATTTATTTATCTAATTTGTACTTAGATTTTACCTACACATGCATTATATAACCATTATATATATAAATATGTCAAACAGACTCTTTCTAAGGGTCTTTCTAAAATCCTGTCTGTGTGCCTTACAATTATTAAATATCTCCCAAGGTTATTCATATATTATCCCTGCTGGATTTTTAGTTTTAGTAGTGCACATTTATTTTTATGTGCACTTCATATTTTATTTAATACACAGCATGAGGTTCCAGAAGAGACAGACAGTGTTTATGAAAACACATTGCTTTCAGCTATTTTGAGTTTTTAGGGATTTATTATTTGAGCATTGCTGAATGCTCACACTGTTGTGTCCTCGTACACCTCTCTGTCTGGACCGTTTATTGCTCTGCAGGCACACGACTGATCAGCAGGGCTGGATTTTGTTCTTTCTAAGGATTTTTGTTGTTTAAAGGGATCATATGATGTTGCTAAAAAGAACATTATTTTGTGTAATCGGTGTGTTTCTCCTCTAAGCATCGCCTCCTGAAACAGGTCGATTTGTACAAAGCTCATCATTCTAAAAAAGCGAGATGTTTTCTGATTGGCCAGCTATCCAGTGCACTGTGATTAGCCAAAAACTGCAAGCATGTGGTGGAAATGTTACACCCCTTACCATAATGTGATGCCGTGTCCCGGCGCTATGACACAAAAATAATAATAGCCATTCCAAATGGGGCATTTGTTGCATCCAGTGGAGACATAATTGCTGATTATCATGACTTGGTATAGTCTTTCTAAGCATCACATTGCATCGCGCCTCGTAAAGATAACACCATATCTGCATTTGTGATCGGAGAAGCGACAAACAACAAGCACTACTCTAAACTGCTCAACTCCAGTTTGAATAGTAAGGATCAGGTTAATAAGAAAACCTAACTTAAGTGTTGTGAGTCAGAAGCACCAGACTGTCCTTGCAGAGTTAGAATTGCCTTACTTTATAGCTTCTGTGCACAGCCAACATAGGCTGCTCTGTCAGGATTTAGGAGTCCATCCTCCGTAAATGCTCTAAACACACTCTTATATTTATGTTGAACTGTTCTGGAACAGTGTTGTAAATACAACTTAACCACTGATTTCTTTTGGAAGCACAAGCAAAACGTAGTTTCACTTTCACAGCCAGAACATGACGCCAACAGCAACACTACAGCGAGAATAATAGCTCCACCGCCTGAACATTTGGATGTTGTTTTGAAAATAAACCCAATTGGATATAGTTGTTTTATGCATTAAAATAATAAGACATGCTTAAACACAGAATTTGGTAACCATAAAAAAAGAAACATTTCATAGGGCCCTAAACATGTAATTTTTGTTAAACTTTAAAATAAATATGAAAATGTATACGTTTTCATGATTTTAATTAATAAGACATGCTTTTTGATTAATACAATTTAATATAACTATTAAAAAGGAGTTGAGAAAAATGAAAAGGGGGAAAAAACTGAATTTGGAAAAAATCTAATGGATTTCATAGGGTCCTACTTGTAATACTCCAAAGAGAAAGGAAAACGAAATTGTATCATATGACTTTAAGAGAATGTATCCCACCTCTCTTTCCATTCTCCTAATGTGCAATCGTTTGCTGAACATCAGCACTTGTATTTAAATTTCTGACACTTCGTGTGCTCAAGATTATGCAAGTTCCATTGCGTTCATGTTTGTGCTGTCTTTGGATATCAGATTTACAATAGAGTTGGTTGTGTAGGCTAACTAATAATTATGTGAAAAATCTGCAGTGTGTGTTTGTCAAAGTGGGCCATAAAAAATAGTGCTGATACTGCACTCACTATAGCCCAAGGGTTTGTCAATCAGCCATTGGGTGAAAGAAAGAACTCCTTGCTATTGGCCTGATATCTTCAACTTAAAAGTGAAATGTGGAATTCAATGTAAATATGAGGTTATACCAATGCCTGACAAAGTGTGTTTGAAAACAGACAGTACTGTTTGGTATGTTAATGATGCAGACCTACAACCTTCACCTTTTATAATACTTTATCCTCTTGCTAAAATGCTTCTACAACTGTGAAACTGTTACATAGCTGCACTTTATGTGTTGACAGCCATCAGATTCTGATGATTGTGTTCACCCACTCGTTCTTTCACTTTTTAGAAGTACATAGATCAGGTTTCACTCTTCCTTTGTCCTGTATGTTCGTTTTATGGAATTGTTGCTCAGCAGTTAAATGTCTATACATTTTTATTTTTATCATTAAACTGATGCTTGTGCTCATGTTGTTGCTGAGAAAGTGTCAAGTGTATGACTCTGTGTTAGTGGTCAGTGTCACAATCTGTCTGAGAGGGCTGCCGTCTGTTTCTGTCCCTTTTCAGGGGTCGTGATAAAAGAAAGGAGGATTTTTTTTTTGTCTCTGTGCAATGCGAGTGCAAAACTGGAGCTGTAGCAAATTCGTCTCCGTGAGGAATTAGGATACTGCTTTTTTGGCAGTAATGCATAATTCATTTGCTTCGTGATTTTGCTTGCTCTTAAATTGGCAAACTTTATGAAGAATTAACAGAGGCTGTGCAAATAATTTTCAGACATGGCACGTCCTGGCATTACAACTTACATCAGTGTGACACAGCTGAAATATCCTTTTGTACGTTATCAGTACATATTTGTACCCTTTTTTTGTACTTGACACTTTACCTACACCTGTGTTGCACTTTAAGCTTTTAGGAGTGTCCTTTATCAGAAAGAATAGCTGCTGATGTCACACCTGGATTCAAGATCCCAGTTTATTTATTTGCTTGTTAATCTTTTCCCACTTTATTGTTGGTGAGATTGGATACTAATTTTATTTCATCATCATCATCATCATCATCAAGTTTTGCAATGCAAAATTCAAATGAATGAGGTAATTATTTGCATGTTGAATGGTTTTTCTTTCGAACTTCAGGACTATTCATTCCTTAATAGTTTGACCTACTTTTTAGTTTTGATACATATATCAACATGCTTAGAAGAATAACAAGCAGAAAACATTTTTCTCAGTATTTGGTGTATCTGAAAGCTTGTTTCTGCATCATATGTGGCCTGTAAAGTAACTATAAGATGTAGTTCTAAAAATTGTTCTTAGTATTAAAGAATTATCTTTTCCATCTGATAAATGATAAAAACATTGACACAGGCCCCATCAATCTGCAAAAGCTTGAGTTTAAAGTGTCAGACAAGCATATGTTTAGAATATAAAGATGAAATTGTCTGTTGGTGTGGATGCTAATATCATTATATTTATAATTATCCTTCTTGGTGTTAACAGGGTTTTAGAGTATCATAAATTTTACTGCGTGTGTGGAAGCACTTAACAAGACTGTAAGGTGTCATTTATTAACAATAGTTAATGTATTAACTAACATGAACAAGCAATGAACAGGTACATTTATTGCAGTGTTTATACATCTTTAACGTTAGCTCATAAAAATACAATAATTTGTTAGTTCACATTGCATTAACTAATGTTAACAAACAAACTTGTGACCTTAATAATGCTTTAGTAAATGCTGGAATTAGCATTAACTAAAATTAATAATTGCTGTAGAAGTTTTGTTCATTCTTAGTTCATGTTAATATGTCTGTGGAAACAGAGATTCATTTTGTTCAAAAGAACAGCTGTTTTAGGTAATAATAGAAATTGTTTCATTATAAATATTACTGTTGTTTTATTGATTTAATGCATCCTTGCTGAATGCAGTTTATAATATAAAAAAAAAGCAGGCTCAACTAGATTGTCACAATGAATCTATTCTATATGTTGTTTTCTTTTGTGGTTTTTCTCCCCTCATTGTCCTTTCCGGTGGCGTAACGGATGTTTGCAACGAGTGCTATCAGTAACGATAATTGTCAGGCCTCCCTGCCCCCACCAGTCTCCACCTAGAGACTAGCCAGACCAATGAAGCAGCTCTATTGATTTTATGAACACACAGCTAAGCCTTTTCATAGCCAGCCATAAAACTCTGCTGTTGTGCTTCATGTTGTCTTAACTGTGGAAAACAGTCTTTTTCAGCTTGTTCTTTGTGGAGCAGAGTACAGATAATTCAAGCTGTGAAGGCAAACACAAGAGTGGAGATGCTAACACAGTGAC
Organism: Enteromius radiatus; assembly: GCA_032357445.1. NCBI lineage: Eukaryota > Metazoa > Chordata > Actinopteri > Cypriniformes > Cyprinidae > Enteromius > Enteromius radiatus. The sequence continues at coordinate 16,040,266 of JAUCMS010000024.1, forward strand.
GGGAGTGGCTTTGTATACATGTGCATGACTTAAAATAATCATTTAATTATACTAATTCCCAAATACACGAAGAAGTTTCTTTGCAAAGCATGTTATGTCTTCTGCTAATCCCCCCCCATTTTATTCTGTGCAGGTCAACATGAAATCAAACTGACTCTGTTACCCCAGAGAAGAAAAACATTTTTATTTGTAAGCTTGAATCAGAATGAAATAACTATTAATGATTGATTATGTTAACCAAATGGTTCTTTATGCTTTTTTTTTTTTTTTTTTTCTCATTCAGTCTGGCTCCACTGTGGTAATGGCTTTTATTGTGATCCAATTGATTAATGGCCTGCATTTTTTGCAACTGAATATCCTGTTCCAGGACTATGTCGCACTACGGAAGTCAAATGGAAAATGGTGTTGATTTTTAACAATAAAGTGTTGATTATGCGTACTGAGGCACAATACGTTTTTGTGTTTTGTGGAGGAAGTTCATTGCTAATTATGGTGGATCAATAAACTTGTGCATCAGTAGTGGTGATAACAGTACTTTTCCTTTTATATTAGAGCTGCTTATCTCATGTATTGATTATGGTGGGAGAGGTCACATACAGCATTGCATGATGGTAATGTCCGGGAAGCTTAGGGCTGTGGATAGGAACTGATGATGGAGCAGGTCCAGAATGCTTAAGTCATTAGCAGATACATCACACACACACACACAAGCGGTTCTCCTCAGTTTTCCTCCGCTTTGCCCCAGCACAGCTTTCATGATAATAAATGGATTTCCCTGCAGCATTCAACTCATGATCTGGGCAGTGGAAAGTTTTATTGACCTGCTCAGCTCTGGATTTTTCCCCTCCTCTTTATGTCTTCCGGTCTCTTAGTTTAAAATGGATCAAACTAATCTGACTCGTTCCACAGGTAGATTTCTAGTGTATTGAAGCCTCTGGTATGCTGCCAGACTAGTGTGTCAAGCACCTGATCTTGCACCATGTAGTCTGACTAGAAACGATCTGTCTGCTAATGCGTTTTATAGTTGCACTCTGTTGTTCTGTGTCCTAGACCTGAAGCAGTGAAGGTGACGTGATACTCTAGTATGGACTGGTTCGACCAGTGTTCGAGTATGTGCAGTAGAAGGATTGGTTTGACACACCTATAGTTTGTATATAAAACTACATGCATTTTTTTGTGTTATTAGAAGCACCTGTTAAGTTGTAATTCCCCAGTTCAAGTTCAGTCAAGTTCACTTTGTAAATCTGTATGTAGTTGTGTTGAGGAGAAATGCGCTGCTAAGCTATTGGATGTACTTCTATTTTATTTTTGCCTTTCAGAATGTAAGCTAAAAATAAAGTATTAATTATATAAATAAGATAAAAAAATAAATAGGTTAAACTTAGATTTGTGACAAATACAATCTATTACAAAAATATTATAAGTGTTATAAAGAAGACTTTATCTGGCAAACATACAATGATTTTTGTTTCTACTTTTGGAGTTTGTTTTTTTTTCTTTTTTTAGATTTATACACATGCAGGATTCTATAACAGACCACTGGAGTCCCTAGAATTGTTAAACTTACTGTAAATAAACCTGAAAAATATTTAACAATTAGAAAATAAGACAATGTTGCCTTGGCTTGCCTAAAATTATTAGCACTACAATTTATTATTCAGTGCTAAGAACAAAAATTAAATAAAAATGAAGCTCTAAATAAATGATTTAACAAAAGATCAAATAGTTAAAGTAATAGAAATAACAAGTTGATGACAAAAACAAAGATTTTCTCTCTTTCTTCTCTCTCTCTCTCTCTCACACACTGTATTGTAGTTAGTGTTGTAAAGATGTCCTTTGTACATGCAGAACGCTAAATGTAGCAAATACCCCCCTGAGAGTGGATGTACTATGTCTGTGATGAGCTGAAGCATTATCATGATGCATTAGCCATAAATTATATTAGTATAGCAGCTCTACATTGCAGGAGAGAGTGGTGGAGGAGAGCCAGGGTGACCCTATTAATAGCTCAATGCAGTGTCCTGTAGAGCCGACCAATCTGCTGCAGGCTGAGTGAAAGGAGGCACTTTTACAGGACCCAAGTCATCCGCAATTTATGGGAGCAACCAAATTAATTCCTGTATGGCTGTCTGCCTGCAGGAATGGAGAAAGCACAGTCATGTATAGTAAACATCCACCCTGACTGCTTCATTGTTTGGGCCTGAGAAACTGTCTTTAGGGAAGGGCTGAGCCAGACTGATATTACAAGCACACTTCATCAATGACCTCCCTTTTATTTCAGGGAGAAACTATTGCTTCATGAAGAAATATGATAAAAATGTTTTCATGTTGGATTTAGGATAAGTGCAGTCAAAAGCATTGATGTTCTGAGTGAAATGAGTTCTTTTATGTATCCATTGCCATTTTGCTTTATTGAAATTTTTTTGCCACTTGCATCAGAATTATTTTATTTTAAATTAAAAATGAATTTTGCTTTTCTTTATCCAAACCATTTCTCTTATGTAGGGTTATAGTTGCAAACACTGGCTATCCAGCAGAAATGTTTATAATTTGTTTTAAATAATATTTATCCTCTGCCAGTTGTTTACTTGAGCTTTTTAAAAATATATATTTATTGTTTAACATTTTTATTTTTGTATTTATATAATGTTACATTTATATTATATTTAGTGCTGTCAAATGATTATTCACAATTTTTATATATTTAATATATAGAAATGTTATGGAAATTAAAAATAATTTTTAAAGCGATTTATTGTGCACCAGTTAGCCTACATTATATTTTAGCATTTTAGTCTATTTTAGTATATTTATAATGTGTATAAACATACACACATGTGCAAATGTTGTTTAAATATTAAGTGTGTCTTTGTGTCTGCGTGTGTATGTGTGTGTGTGTGTGTGTGTGTGTGTATATATGAAGAGTTCAGATGCAAAAGCCTCTAAAAGCCATCTTGGTCAAAAATGAGATAATGTT
>JAUCMS010000024.1:16043342-16074840 GCA_032357445.1 Enteromius radiatus
GTAGCCAGAAAGAAATGCTAATTCTAAAGAAAAACATCAGATGTACTTAGAGGCTTTTGCATCTGAACTCTTCATATATATATATATATATATATATATATATATGTGTGTGTAAATACTTAGATTAGATTATAATGTATTATTGCTGTCTGGTTTCTTTCTTTCTTTTTTTTGCCATCGATAGCACAAACATTCTACACTTCACCTTTGACTCCACTATGCTCATGTAATCTCTATGCTGTTACTCTCATGTTTTTTCTGCCTCATTCGTAACCCTGCTTGTTCTCTTGTCCTGTACAGGTGCCCGTATCTGGCAGTGCACCTGTCTCCTGCCATCCCTGTGTTTGCAGTGTTGCTCTTCGTCTTTGTCATGGCCATGCTGCTCCGAACCAGCTTCAGTGACCCAGGGGTGCTGCCACGAGCCCTGCCAGAAGAGGCCAACTTCATTGAGATGGAGATCGGTGAGTGAGTTCAGGGAAGGGGATCTGAAGTTTAATGCCGTAGTTTGTACCCTCAGTGCCACCTGTGGGTATTTTGACCCAGTGAGAGGAAGAACATGAATAGTCTAGTAAGCGTGTGGCGTAAGTGGGATGCTGTTAGCCCAGACCTGCTGATTAATTTATTGTTTAGTTTTGCCATTAAAATGTCTGAGTGTGCTGGTCCATGAACCCTGAGTTCATCTGGGAAACAATGTGTTATTCTTTACTTAAACTGGCTGGGCTTAATGCTTATCTTGTCACTTTTTGGGGGGAAAATCACAGATATTGAAGAATATAAGTACTGTAGCTCTTTCAGAAATCTTAAAGCGATGCATGCAACAAGACAGGAAAAATTATAACTGCCATTTTTTTAACGGCAATTATGGTATATTTATTTAAATATGTGTGTGTGTATGTGTGTGCCAACTCTTAATTGGTATACAATAAAGAATGATTGCGAGCATAAAACACAAATATTATTTGCAAATAGTTCAATTACAGTAAATTTGACTTATTTTAACGGTCTGCTTTCTTTCCTTTTTTCCCCTTAACCATTTACATAATTTAATAAATAAATTAAAGCACTTCCCAAACAATATCCTATGTTGCCCAAGTGAGATTTCAGAGGACATGAGCTGCTCCAGAAGAGTTTGAATCATTGATTCATGCATTTCCCACTTTCATTCCTGCCTCCCTGCTTTTCTGCTTTACTTCACATCATTATCCATAAAAGGCACAAAGTAAAATTAGAAATAGATATTCTTCACATGACTGGTACACACCCACACAATGCCATATGTCAACTGACTTGAACAGAAAGCAGTGTTATGACTATTCAAAGTGAATTTTAGTTTGTTTTTGTTTTTTTCAGGGGTGTTTGGCAGAAACGGTTGAAGCTTATTAAAATCCTAACTCTCATTTGTCTTGTCTTTCACTCACACTTTTTTTTTTTTTTTTTGCAACTTGCAATGATGTTTCTTTGACAAAGTATTTGCTCAAATGTTGACATTTGAATATATTGTCTTAGTAGATTGCCTTAGACCTTTGTCTGTCCTGATCTACAGTGAGTGAAGTGAACCAAAATGCTCTACGCATTGGCTTTCTTTGGCAAAAAAAAAAAAAAAAATTCATTTACCCTGCAGCAAAAATATATCTATGTTCAGTGGGCTGAAAATACAAAAGAAAAATTGAAAATAGGCCTAAAATAGGGAATAAATCTGTAGGTTTTTTTGCACGCTTGTCCTACTTTGAATGTCAGAAAGGTTAACATCACTGCATTTGACTAATTAAATGCAATTAAATTAGATTGACTTGCTGCTCCCATCTTGCTAATTTTGCTTCTAGTGATTCATTTGTGTGGTTGTCTCTGTGGGAAATATTGCCTTGTCTAGTTCAGTCACCAGCCTGTCACCATTCCCTGCACTGATTACAAGATCTGGGCTACCTACAGTAAAGATGAACTCATCTCCCTACACTCTCTCCGTTTGTCCTCCCTTGTCTCCCTGGTTATTTATTTTTTTTTAGATGAGAGCACCGTTGTCATACATCAGCGCCACCGCTGACGCTCCGATGTGCCTAGGGGCGGTGCGGCATTTGTTATTACTGATGTTCACTAAACCAGGACATCATTTCTCTTGGCAATTCTCTGATGTCATTAAATATCCTCTAACCTCTTTCACTGATTTTGTGGAAAATGTTCACATGTAGTAGTGCTATGGCTCAATCTAGTAGGGTTGTGTTATACTGCAGAATATCATGGTAAAAAAATGTACAACAGTATATAAATGTAATGTTTATATTTAGAAACATCTCAGAAACCTGCATGAACAGCCCCTGATGGTTCTTATATGTTTTGACTTTATTTCTTTAGTTGTTTGTGATTTACTGGAAAAGGACTTATGATAAAATGTGTATTCATTTTCTAAATGACATTAAGTTTATTAATTTACTTGACTTTCGAAATCATTTATCCTGATTTATCTACCTTATTTATCTTGGTTTTTCAAGATGAGCTAATTGCAATTCATTTAAATATAATGTAAACCATTCAGTTTGATGAACAGCATTTTAAAGAGCATTTTAAAATTCTGTAACTTAGTTACTTAAGTCAATTAATTTAATGAAAATGTATCAAATTTCAGCAGGTATGAAATAATTGAAATTGAAATTTTTGTTCAATGAGAAGATTATCAGGGGATAGAGACAAAGAATTTTTATTTAAGTGTATAATACTTTATAGTTCAATTACTGCAGGTGAATAAAAATACAAAAACAACAACAAAAAGATTGACATTGAATCATTTGAATTTAATGACAGCCCTTTCTTTTAAATGCATCGGTTACTCAGGAATGCTTTTTTGTTTAAGAACAACGGTTGTCATACAAAAGCAAAAATTTTGATATTGATTCAACTGTACCCACTTAAAATAGGGCGGTTTTGTTTGACTATTGCAGCAGGGCAGGGCAACGATTGAGTTCTGCAAATTTCCTCTACTCTATTTCAGTATTCCATCTTTAATACGCTATTTTTAGACGAATGTCTGCGTGACTGATTAAAAGTGGCTGATGCTGGATCAGATACAAGTTTGGATTTGACGTTTTAGCCAACCTAGGCATGTGGATTAAGAGGCAGCTGTGTCGCTCTGCCTCCTGAGCCCATGCTAATGCAAACGTTTTACTATAAAAGTACAGACCTGACATATACAAGGAAATTACCTTTTGAAATTCTAGTCTTGTCTTTTAAACAAAGTGCTTTGGATTCAGTATTGTCCCTATCCAGATAAAATTGAGTCATTTGGAAAAAATGCAAATAAAGAAAAGTGAATCTTCAGTAATAGAAAACTCAGAAAGCAATTCATCATTTACATATGAACATTTGTAGTTAAATACATGCACATCCATTTTGCATTCAAAATTATTTTGTGGTGAGAGATTTTTGTCACTGTTTATTTATCTGTTGGCACTGGCAGTTACCTTTTACTGTGCTAATTTCATCTTCTCACTAAATCACATCATGATAATATTTGATATTTATTTATTTACTGATTTATTAAGGGAGATAATGTGCAGTGAGCATGTCATTACTGCAAAATAGACCCCTTTAGTGTGATAAATGGTCTCTCAGCCTCATGTCATGGTCTTAATCAACGTCAAAGTTTATTTTGTGATAATGACTGGCTTATCTCTTTCATATAATTTCTTTTTAAAGTTTGTTTTAATCACATTCTACATTTACTTTAGTGCAAAAATCATTATGCTCGTCATTCCAGGAACATTAATAGCTGTTTGTACTTGAGGTTTTGACCTCTCTTCACTGAGCTACAAGCACTCTCCTTGCTCTGATTTATTGGTGTTTTTCATGTCTTTTGTCACTGAGTCATGGCAGTCGCTGGAGTGGCCTTCAGTGAGTCCTTTAGCAGAGGCTGTGCTGTGTGTCATGCATATGGATCTTAATCGACCTGAGCGGCTGTTTGTTGCCATGTTGACTGTCTATACTCCTCTCTTGCAGAAGCAGCCAATGGGAACGTCATGGCCGGACAGCGGCCTCCACCCCGCATCAAGAATGTGCAAATTAACAACCAGATCGTTAAGCTGAAGTACTGCTACACCTGCAAGATCTTCAGACCCCCTCGTGCTTCCCATTGCAGCATCTGTGACAACTGCGTGGGTGTGTGAATGCCCCTAACATTTTGCATCACAGACATGAGTGCTACCTCAAATTGTGTGGCTTGTTGAAGGGAGGGGTGCTGTTATTTATTTATTTATTTTTAATTGAATTCAATTCAAGTTTATTTTTATATAGCACTTTTTGCAATACAAATCATTGCAAAGCAGCTTTATAGGAAATAAACTTTCTACAACATGTTTGTTTAATAATATGATAGAAATAAATATTATAATATCCATATTCATGAGAATTTTTTAAAAAACATTAATACATTTTACTTTCTATATACAGTACTATATAAAAATGGTATGTACTATATACAAACTTTTATTATTATTATTATAGGTACTACTAATATTAGATATCATAAATTTAAAAACAAATTAAACATTTTTACTAAATATTAAGTCAATCTTACAAGGCCAAAGTAACTTAAAAAAATTGTGAGAACGAAAAACAAATAAAATAACTTGACTCATTGTATCAACAAAAATGACATGCTGCAGTTATTGTGGTTTGTGGGGTTTCACAGAGTTGTAGTATGTCTACATACAAGAATTCACAAGCATGCTTATCTGATGATATAGTTGCACATGTACGTGCCATTTGATACTCCAGTATAATAGTGAATTGTTAAGAGATGAGTCAGACAGCACACGCTCTTACACACATATTGCAAGGTTAGCGAGATACATATGTTGATATTAGAGAGTTCACTGAGGGCTCAGTTTTGCTCTCTTTGCACAGTCATCCTGAACACAGGGCCATTTGTTTGGGCGGCCTGCACCTGCCCCACACACACACACACACACACACACACAATCAATCTCTGGTTTGAGTACCATCTCCCTCTTTGCAGTTAAAAATACATATGCCTGTCTCTGGCAGAAGACCCACACTCACTGTTAGAATGTCGAAACTGATCTTACAAATCTTCATGAGAGTCTGTGTCTTTCCCTCAGACCGATTTGACCATCATTGTCCTTGGGTCGGAAACTGCGTAGGAAAGAGGAATTACAGATACTTCTACTTGTTCACACTCTCGCTGTCTCTACTTACCATCTACATCTTCGCCTTCGACATCGTCCATGTGGTTCTACGTGAGTATCGCAGCAAGAAAATGTGTGTGTGTGTTCCTGAGTGTTTTCACTGCTAGGATCGTTTGAAAGAGGAAATTACATGTTCATGTTATCAATAACAATTTAAAATGCACAGACGGTCCAGCGGTTTAATGATCGTAGTTTCTGGGAAAACAAGTGCCTTAAAGCAACACTATGTATGCGAACGTGCTTCTGTCAGGCTTGGTTCAGTCGGGGAGTGTTCAGGATATCAGAAGAGTCACTATATGCTCTCGTAAATGTCTGCTCTTTTTTTTTTCTTCCTTTGATCTTCCTCTTCTCAAAGTGCACTATAGACAGCAAAAAAGAGGGGCAGCAGAATTCACATGAATGCCTGGGCAGTTTGCTATGAGCCTGTGATCTTAATTCAAAGTAAAACTCATCATGACTGTCATTAATTTTGAGCTATAATTCCAGTTAGAATGTATACACGCACAGATACATACCACACATTCTATGTGTGTGATGCAGGTTCTGAATGTAATGTTTGCAGTAATAAGCTTTCAGAGAAAACACACACCCATGCCTCACATCGACACTGGATACATGTGGCACATCTCAGCTTAACAAAATTAGATCTCTACTATTATAATATAGCTGTCTTACACTGCTAGCATATTTAGCATGCTTGTATTTTTGATTTTCCAAAGAGCGAAGGCGACTCCTTTATTTTCCCGTTCCACACAAATGTCAAATGTGCGAGTAAATGCGGTATAAATCAGTTCTGACCTTTTCATCGTAACCAGCTTGTGCGGTTTGATATGTGGCCTATTAATTTAAATCAAATAATCTAATTCTGACCATATGTCTGCATTCATTGGTCACCCTAAAAACCCTAAAAATCCTTTTAATTGTTAGTTTTGACTTTTTATGAGTTTGAATGCCTGTGGAAATTATGGTTAGTACATTTTAATTTTGGGTAAGCTATTCTTTCAACTGATTTTTATTAGACTGAATGCCATCCTAGCTACTGTGCTTGAAAAGGTGCTTGTAAACGAACAGTGCAAACTTCTCAGCTCTGGCAGAGTGTGGGTGGATGTGCGAAAGAATCTTCTGAACATGTAATGATGGTAGAGAGAGCTGAGAGATGCCGAGACATCTGATGCTGTGAGTTACTGCTCGCTTGCATGCATAGATACATGATGTAAATAAACACCTCTTGTGTGTTTTATAGGTTCTGTGGACACAGGATTTGTGAATACCATAAAAGAAACTCCCGGAACATATCCTTTCATGTGGACTTTAGAACTACTTCCTGAAGATATGAAAACAAAATGAGCTCTTCATAAACCTGTAATGCTGTAAATGATCTATCTATCATGATAAACACTGCGTTTGTTTTCTAACATTCAGATTTCTGTTTTCAGCAATACAAATAGTTTTATATTAAAATTTCAAACATATGGTTTATACTGTATTGTAGATATTTTTTAGTATGTTGTTTCCTTAACTCCCCGTTGCACTGTGTTGGAGGTTCTGGTGTGTTTTTTCACCCTCTGGTCTGTGGTGGGATTGACTGGCTTTCATACCTACTTGATCTCCCTCAACCAGACCACCAATGAAGACGTGAGTCTGTTTCTTACCTGTCTGTTCCAAAGTCTACTGTCACTTTTTTTGACTCCTGCTGCTGTCACATGTCTGGAAAGATAAACACATGCCCTAGAGCATTTCAGCACACTAGATTCGGCAGTCACCTTGGCAACAGTGCCGTCTCTGCGATAAGCGAGCACAGAGAACATCTCAACAGGAGTGTTATGTACAGTATATACAGTATTTATAGCATTTTTTGTGAACAGGGTACACATTGCTGTCCCATTACACTTTTAAAGTATTAGAGGCACAAATCCCATGTTTTATAGTAACTATTTGCCATGTTAGATAAGCTATTATGTAACATAAGATTAACCTTGTATTAAAGAGGCATCACATTATAAAAATGAAGATTTCGGCCTCCAGAGGTTTTAAACGTAAACGGCAGATACACATAATTTGACATTGGTGTTTAACTCATTGTAGTAAAAATATTTTTAATAAAACATAATTTATAATTTATAAATATTAACTATGAACAGAACTAATTTAATGATAAAAAAAGCACACAACATTTGCATAGCAACTTTGTTAAATCTAGAAAATGTGGTAATAGCAATTTAATTCAGTGTGAATTTAAACCTTGCAAACCTGATGCATACTGTAGTACTGTATTTTATTTTGATGATTTAATATTTGTCTGCTTAAGATTACAAAATCTGGATTTATAAACTACATTAAGTTGCAAAATTCACTAACTTAGTAACATGTTTTGCCCTATAAAAACAACAGAAATTGTAACTAAATAAATGATTAAAAAGCAAAACTTATTTTTGCAAAAATCCCAAACCCCACAGAAAATTAATAAATAAACTCTGATCAACATTTTCTGAAGGTTAGACATTTATTAAAAAAATAAATAATAAAATAAAATGGCATAATAATAATAATGTCTAACACACATGAATATGTAATGCTCCCTGCAGCGGTTTAAGTTTATTAATGCTTTGATTTAGTTTTGCAGAATCTGTAGTTCTGTGGCACTTTCATACTTAGTCCTAATGATTAATTTAGATTTTTTTTTTTTTTTTGCCACATTTGCCCTCTGGCCCTACTTTTCTTGTTAATGAGGAGTGAAAAATAGTGAGAAAGAGAGGAAGCGAGAAGGAAGAATGCAGTTGCTGCAAGTAATATGGTGTGACATGATGGTTGTTCGCCTTTGGTTTATTTCAATTGGATTCTGCTTATAACAGGTTTATCAATACCTGCAGACACTTTGATAGCTACCTGTCAAATTCAATACCACACAAAAAGCTAAGAAACTTGAGATGATTTTTCCCTCCAGATTTGCCTGGGATGCATACATACATTTCTATCTAGGAGCAGATAAAACAGTAAAGGCATGTATTTATAAGAAGAGGACCCTTGAAGTGCTTGACTAGATCAAATGAAGTCCATAGGGATGAAGTGAATGCAATTGAAAAGGCACATTTAAATAAAGCACAACGAATAAGAGATTCTTTTTTTATCAAGCTCACATTTGCACGGATGCTTTATAACATGAATCGCCGGAGTCGGCGGTGAATCAGATTGTAGCGTTCAGTGGCAGTTCTGACATTATGCGGGTGTTATTTTGAAAGTCCTTCGTCTCTGCTTTACAGATCAAAGGCTCGTGGTCTGGAAAGAACCGTGTGCAGAACCCATACAGCCATAAGAACTTCATCAAGAACTGCTGTGAGGTTCTCTGCGGCCCTACTTACCCCAGGTAGGAACATTAATGTTTTTTTAGCTTGTATACATTGCCGCCAAAAAGTGGTATTGGATAAAATGAAAACTGTGTAAACAACTTTAATCAGTAAGCTCCAGCATTAGTTTGCAGATGCTGCATGCTTTGATATTGTGTTATGTGCAAGTCAGGAAAATGCCATACCTGATGACAGGATTATATAACTCTTGTCTTTCTCTTATCTTCTAGTGTGTTGGACAGAAGAGGGCTGATGCTAGAAGACTTGACTAGCCCCACCCTCTCTGATGCGTCTGCAACTTCCACCTATAAGAGCAGCAACCCTGTTTCACAAACCACAGTAAGTCAGCATTTTTATTTATTTATTTATTTATTTATATGAGTGTTTGAGTGAATGTGTGAGTGTTTGTTGGCTGAAATGTTGCTGGCTGCCTTACTGTGCATTGAGTAGTGAGTCTGCAAGAAAGATCCTAAATCAATTACCCTAAGAGCTGAGAGGGTTAGGAGGCCAGGAAAAAGAACCATGTGGAGTAAATGAATGCATTAAGCGGCTTTAGCTAGATTTAGCTTTCATAGGGCAGATAGTCATAGTGCTGTAGTCTGTATAGCACTTGATGTACAACACACAGGATCAAGGGTGTTTATGTAATTTGTTTTATAAATATAGAATGCACATACTCACCTTAGTTACTTTATATGGCTTCATTTTTTTTTTATTCTCCATTATTCGTGTCTCTTGTTATATTCTTTTCTAAAAATCATACCATTTAACTTTCATTATATTTACAGAAGTTGTTTAAATAAATTAGCAAACTATTCTTCTGAATTTGGATGAAACAAGGATAGCTCAAGCAATAAGACCATGTATGATACAAATATTTATTGAACACTGGTGATGTATAGCTGAGAAACACTTGTCTATCATTATCCAGTGCCCTTCAGTAACTGATGATTGTTATATACAGAAACCCTAGTGTAATATTCAATGATGTTGCTGTAAAAAAACACATTTCATTTTATGGAGAGATGGTTATTTGCTGTAATATTAAAACAAGTATCATTTAAAAAAAGAAAAGAACGCACACAGGTCAGTGCAAATGTAACAATTTTGCAAGTGTACTGTAATTAAATTTTAATACTTCATCTTTTTCCTTAATTGTATTTCACTGTAAAGAATGATAATTTATTACTTTGGTAATATTCCTTAATTTTGTTTCAAATTAAAAACAATTATAAAAAAAATAAATAAATAAATAAATAAAACTATATTTATTTTTATTGGAATATTTATACTTAAGTTATATTAGGTTATCCAGCTCAGAACCTCTTTCAACTAATGCCAAACTGCAGTTAATTTTGAACAGTGGTGTCAAATGATTAGTTGCAATAAGTCACATCCAAAATTTTTGTTGCCGTAATATGTTTGTGAACTGTTTACATTTATTTTATATACATAACACAGACATGCAGTATCCTTTTGGAAAATATACATATACATGCATTATGTATACATCATACATGTATTATATGGACAAAAACTTTGATTTTTGGATGCAATTAATTGACACCATTATTAATCATAATTATAATTTTCATTCTCTCTGTTTTAGTAAGTTTGACGATTTTTGTTAATAACAAAATTGAAATCTTTTGCAATTCCTGCAGAAATCCTCGGCTCCCCTGATTCCCAATGAGCATACCCCTGATGAAGCCAAGCCTGGCATCGGTGGAGGCACCCAGAAGAGCACAAGCTCCCCTAAAGAAGAGAAACCCCCCTCGCCAACATCGCCCAACGCTGTTGCCCCTGCAGTCATTAAAGAGTCAGCCCACTAGCTTTGAAAGCCGCCTTCACCAGACTTCTCTCAACCCTCTGATTGTGCTCACTTAAAGGAACACACACAGAAAAACTCGTGACTCGTTCAGAGTAGTGGCCTGTGTTCTCTCTGATACTCTTTTGCAGAACGGGACCCCCTCTGCCCGGATCCTGTACTAGCGCTCGAGACAAGATCTGGAGGTGTTGAGACACTTCTCTCTGAATCACAGCATGATGAACCTCAGAATGAGGGAAATGGGGAGCCACAGACTGAATCGAATGAGAATGGGCAACCCTGAAGCGAAATGAGGACATTATTTTCCTCGTAAGAGCTTGTGAAATGTTCAGTTGTTTTTTTCAGTGTCATTACCCGTTTCTGTATAGCCTGCCTCCATTATTCCTAACCGTTTGTGTGCCCTGTAAAACCCATTACTAGCTTCTATAGTAGTTGTGCAAAACGCCCTTTGGATTAGATGACTTTGTTTTCAAAGTGTGATAAAGAAAAGTGCTTTAGCCATGAAGCTACATTTAGGCCCAACAAAACTGCTTAATTATGATAATCGGGGGCCATTTGGATCAGCTTAGTAAATCAGTTATAAATCTCATTCAACTCGGTGTCAAAACAGAAAGTTAAGCTCAGACTTGATTTTACAATCAGCATGGATGGTAGAAAACGGAGGCTGTAAGATGTGTTTGTGTCAGTGAGTACAGGCCGATCTGCATCAGTAAGAGTGCCTTATCTATGCTCTACCATTACATCTACAGAGGACTCCATAATGCCCTAAATCTACTCATACCTGTAAGTTAATCAGCTTCATTTTTATACGATGCTAACGATCTGTCAGAATGCAAAAAAGCCATGGAATAAATGTACATAATGTAAAAATGACTAAGAAGCTGCAAATTCCTTACAAGAAGTGGAAAACATGCCTGGTTTATCACTATTATTTTTCCACATCCACCTGACATATGAGCAAACCTTCCTTTTTTTTTTTTTTACTAAGAGTCAGATATTACTACTCAAGGCCAAAGTAAATTAAAGATAAAGCTTAATTTACATCTGAAAATAAACTTTCCGGAATCTGGGCATGGAAAAGTACAATTGACCAATTCTTCTTCGATGTCATTTAAGCATGCTTTTGGATTCAATTAAGAACTTGTGCTTGCTTTTTCTTTTCCCACACTTTCTTTTCACCAGTTTAAGGTAGCAAAGCTTGCCCCGGTGTATAAGCAAATGCCTATTGTAGTCACCTTTAATCATTTCACTGTAGTATGTTGAAGGCCACTTGTAAGGGAACACTTTACCGACAGACCTACAGATATCAGGGACCTATGGACTCGTATATTTTTACATGAATTCTTATAGCCAGCTACGCATTTGTTTCAGAGAAGTACGCAGGGGCAGTATTGCTGTGTGGAAAGTTAAGACGTTTGAACGTTGTTTGATTTCATTCGGAAGAGCCAGCTTTATAATGTTGCCAGTTCAGTGCCATCTTACAGCAGTTTCAAGGTTATAAGCTGGAATATTTATGAGATTGATTTAGTTTTTTCCTGATGTATAGTCTTCTTTAGAAACCAACAGAATGTGCTTCTATCAGATCATGTTTAATTTATAGCAGATGGGATTTTTGTGAGTACTATGGCGTGAACAGTTGTGATGATTGATTGTGCGTGTATGGAAGATGTGAAGATTCATTTGCTAGCCTGAAGGTATATGGGAATGTGCTTAAAACTGCGCTGAATCTAACACACTTTTTTTTTTTTTAATTTATCACCACCAAATGTGTCATAATATACTAATTTACTAAATGAGGCGCAACAAAATCAGAAACTTTAATGCCAAGTCAGTGTAATGTATAAATCTGGAATATTAGCGAAAGATGGTCTGCTCTAGATATTTGGATACGATGCATAACATACACCTTATCACAAATTATGTTCACTTTGCTTGGTAATAACACTGTGATCATGTATATCCTCATACTCTCCACTTTCTACTTTATGAATTTGTGTGTATATGTATGTTCATTAAATTATATGGTATTATTACAATCTCTTTGTGGTGTAGTTTCAAAATTGTTTTTCTTAAACACAAACAAAAAATAAAACTGAAAATACAGACATCAGTGTAAATGACAAACGGAAGGCTAAAACGGAATACAATCAAAACAACAAAGGCTTTGAAAACAGTATAACAAATATTACCATAAACGGGAACGAAATAATACAATTGATCAATGTGCTTTTCCTCTTTCATGCCTGACATGAAAACATTTTTTAGCGCACCAGTTGTGTTACTCTGTACATTCATTACCGTAGAAAACATCAGTAGTAAATAAAATGCTACTTTACAGCTATGATGAAGATGAAACGTCTCAGATATTACAGAATCACAGTTCGGTCGTTCATATTCAGGTCATCAATGCTTCACCAGAAAAACATGGGTTAAATATTTAACCAAAGATGAGTAAAAACTCTTTTTTTTGTTTGGTAACCGCATTCTTCTTATTTTAAGATGTAATAACATAGCCATAGGTTTAATCCATGGAATATCACTTCACACAGTCTGTTTTTCTAACAGCCTCAGGTTCCAGTTTTGTTGGGTCTTTCTGAACCATAATCTTGGAGAGAATAATTGATGGTACCTTCAAGATCTTAATGTCATCTTCTAAGAAAACCTATTGGCTTCTGCATGGACTGTGCATGTTAAAGTTAAAATGAATTTAATCCAGCAGGTGGATATGGCATACTCTCAATCAAAGAGGATGACCGAGTTTCAAAGAATCAGACTCAAAAGAGCATTCTGGTGGCTTCAATCGGTTTGGCCTTCAGGACTCTCCTCCACCTTCATCTCATCCAGTTGTTCCTGAATTGCGTTGAGTTTAGTTTCTGTGTCCGGATCAGTCTCTGGTTCCGGTTGGGACTCCAGCTTAGTTTCTGTGTCCGGATCAGGCTCTAGCTCCGTTTGGGACTCCAGCTGGGGCCCCTCGCGTCCGTTTACCAGATTCTCTGTGCTCTCGTAACAACCCGAGTCCCGTGGCATTTCAGTCTTTTGCTCCTCTGCATCGGATTCGTCCTCCGCTGGAGAGCAGAAAGGAAGGTAATGATAAATATGTAATGAAAGAAAATCTAGACTCAGTGGCTCTTTAGTAGACTTACAGTCATGAAGCAGTTCTGTTGCTTTCAGTATCTTCACACGTTGCTCAGGGTCTGTAATGTTTAATTCGTTCAGGTGGGACTCCTTCAGGCCTCTGAAATCCTCCAAACTCTGGAAGCCGTGCATGGACAGGAGAGATCCCAGCTCCTGAATAAACAATGAAATCAGTTAGAGCAGATTCTATTGTACTGTGATGTAATTGCCCTCGTGTTTAAGAGAAAGTAACTTGAGGCTTACAGTTAGGCCTATTCTCTCCAGAACTTCCTTCAAGGTTTGTGGTTTGGGCTTGTTCTTGCGTCCATGACTATGGCATCGCTTCCTCTTTGGTGGTGTGTCCTCCTCTGGTAGTATTGTGACGTAGATGAATTTAAAGGAGCCCACTTTGTTGTTGAGTTTACCAGTCCAGGTGCCTACTGGTGGCTTCTCAATAATCTGGATGATGTCTCCTTTCTGTGTGTTTGAAAAAATGTCAGCGCACTACATACAATACACATGCTGCACGCTCATTTTTCTAAGGATTGGTTCAATTCTGTCATTAATTGTGTTACTATCTTTTATGAAACACAGAACAAGAAATTCAGAAAAATATAATGGTTGATATTAGTTGAATATAATGTCAAACTTCAAAACCACTTGAAATATAGCATACACATTTTATGGACCACTTTTTGTTAATTTTACAGGGCTTTTGATGCTTGCAACCTTTTGATGTTTGAAAGCTTTAGGTCAGTTGTCTTTGTAATTTATTTATAAGAGCATCAGTACAATTCCTCAAAATTATTCCTTTTGAGTTCCACAAAAAGAATCATTAAAGTTTATAAAGGGCTACTTATATATATAAATAGCCAGCTGTCAAGGCAACAATTTACATTTACTTTCTAATTTACATTTAGATTATCCTTAAAATCATAAAATAAATAAAACTATATGGATATATCTACACAGAGACATAAAAAAGTAAAATGGCAAAAACACAAACAAAATGACTAAAACTTGAGCTAAAACATAAATAAAAATAAAATATATAAAAATAAAACCAAATTCATATTTATAAAAACTATAATAGTTTATCAGTATTATGCTATTATACTATATTACATATATTATACTATGTTCATTTGAAGTTCTTAACATTAAAAGGATTTTAAAAATAACATACAAAAATAACTTTATTAAAAATGCTATATAAACAAATAAGAAAAGAGCAGATAATGGCAAAAAAGAGCCCTTTTTAAGGTCTGACTTGTAGTTTGAGGGAGTCGATGTCGTAGGGGCTGGGGGTGAAGTCAGTGTGGACGAGGGCTCTGCCGCAGAAGGGCCCTGTGTAGGTGCTGTCCTCCAGTCTCATACTGTCTCTCTGACTGAAGCCACTGTCCAGACTCTGCCTGTCAGCACCTGCACATCAGGAAAAAAAAATCAATCAGCCTCATGATCTCTCTTCAGCTTCATATTGTGCCGGGCTGAGCTGGCTTACATCCAGAGAGCTGGCGTGACAGAGGGCTGTGCATTGTGTCCTCTGAGCTGTTGGAGCACACAGACGTTCTGTTGCCAGCAGTGAGATCTGGGATCCAGTCGTTTGGAGACATGGGGGACATAGAGCCGTCCTCCCCACTCTCATTCTGAAATCAACAAACGTAACATCATTTTAATTTGTTTACTCGTGAATGTCTTAGTGTCCTAACATTAAGCTGCTGGAAGCATCCTAAGAGTGCTGGCTGTACGAAATGTTCTAATATCATCCACATGGGGGAGACACATTCAATCTGTTAGACAGGCTGCTACTATGTTAGCTTACATGAAAGAAAAAAAAAAATAAAGAAAAAAAATAAAATAAAAATCAGTGAAATATTTTATATTAAGTGCTTTTTTGGATGTTAGTTTACTAAGAAATAAAAATAAAATTATAAAAAAAACCATTTACAGCAATATTTATGGGAATTACATTTTACAATAGAGTTAAATTATTTTATATTAATCGATATATTAGGTATCACTTAATAATAATTTTACAGCATTTATAAATATAGATAATAATATGAATTTAATATTAAATGCAATTAAATTATCATTTAAAAAGTGGATGTGGAAATATTAAAACAATTGAAATGATAAAAAACATTTTATGTAGCAATGAACAGTAACTAAGGTTAATAATAATAAGTGTTTATTATTGACTCATTGTTTTCAACTCACCCCCTCCTCCGCAAGGGCTTTCTGTACCAATTTGGAAGTTTTACGAGTCATTGTACGGGATATGACATTTCTCCATTTCTTTCCCAGTTTCCCGTTACTTTTCCCTGAATCCTCCGGTGGTGCACCCTCCAGATGCTGAAAGAAGTTTCACCAAAAAATTATGCTGTTTTACTGTGCACTTATTCAGCTACTAATTTTGTCCTCTCGACTCATCAAACTTCCTCTTGTCTAAAAAGGTCTACAGGCAATGAATAATTGTTGCTATGCTGCTGGCCCTCATAGACTTCATGTCCTGTCTGCATCAAGAAACGCAAACCGAATTCTGTTAGAACTTCTTGCCTTTATTTACTTCAAGCAACCTTTGTGTTTTTAATTACTGATGGCAGAAACCTTTGATGTGTTTTTCACAACCCATTATTCCGTGCCATGTTATGTTCAGCTGAATCAGCGTGCGTTTGTTTGTGACATAACCTCATTATGAGTTGTGTTACTTTTAAAACGATATGTTCTCAGGAGGATTTCCAGTAAAGTCTGTGAAAGCGGTTTTTGTGTAACTACCCACAGTGAGTCAGTGTGACTCCTCCCTCTCTGAGCTGATAGAAATGTCACAGGCTCTTCCTTTTAGGACAACATGTGCTGTTATCAAAGACACAGGCAAACAATGAAAGTACCTGTCAACGTCAAGGGGATTTTACATCTGTCTGTTACATTACCTTTGTATTTATACCGCAGCGTTTCACTTAACTCTGTCACAGAGAGCTTTCTTACCATTCAACACTTTCGATATTGAACAACCAAAACATATTTATATTTTTTAAATGATGAAGGGTTTCACAGAACAGCATTTATTTGATTTTTTTTGCAACATTATGTATTTAATGTCACATTTGATCATTTTTATGTCCTCAAAGTATTGCTTAAAAATATATATAATATACACACATCTTATACATGTTGACCCCAAAACCTTTGAACTAGCCTACAATATACACACACACACACACACACACAAAAAGATTATTCTGTTTAAAAGAAATTTTTTTTTTTAAATCCTGCATTCCAATTAATATCAATCAAACTGCAGCTGGGTTGTTTTGATTAAATAATAACAAAAAAAATATGGCTAACTAACTAACACAATAAAACCCAATAAAAACAGAAATAACAGAATAGGCTCTTTAAATATGAACATGAATGTGGACAAATGCATCACAGTTGCTCTGCATAAAACAGCACAATTGTCTACTTCTCTGAAAAGCAGACGGAAGGCTAAGCAGGCTCTCTGCTTGAGTGGCTCATGAAAGGATGATATCCTGTCTTGATATTTTTAAAACAATGTGGCTTTCAAATGAAGCAGTTATTAATCATCATTCCATCGTTCCAAAAGTAAGATATTTTGAAGAATATTGGTAACCAAGCAGTTGATTGACTTTAGCAGTCAACTTTTAACTGTCTGGTCACCAACATTCTTCAAAATATCTTTTTTTGTGGAACTCGTACATGTTTGGTACCTGTGCAAATGACAGAATTTCCATTTTTCTGTCAACTATTTCTTTAACAAGCTCCTGCACATACCGATTCATCCAGCGTTGCCTCAGGGCTCACTACAGGTGACGACGGCTTTGGCTTCATAAAGTCTTTGAAGCTGCTGGACCTTTGAAGAGTCAGCTGTAAACACACAAGAGACTAATTAAAGTCACCACACAGTACAGTATTCAGATATGATTCCTGACCCAATGGCCTTATGGCTGAATGCAGAGTCATCCAGCATTACGCTGATGAAATTGAATCTCTACGCATCATTAACAAATCCAGTTTGCTTTAACTGATAGCTCATGTTATAATGGCCATTAAACGTATCGCAATTCCACAAGAAAATATCCTGATCAATATTTGGAGGCATTACGGGGTCTCTAGAGTAACATTTGAGCTGAAGAATCCACATGATCCCTTTCAGATCCAAGGACCAGATGAAATTATAAGCCTGGATAACACCTGCTTCAACTTGTGAGTGTTTTAAAGGGGGAAAACCTTTAAACAGTTCACAAAAATAAGCTTACATACATGTTTTCACAGATCAGTAAATGTGTTTGGTGACACTTTGCAAATGTAACTTCTCAATGTAATTGATTACAACAGTAATAACAATGTGTCAGTCTAATGTTTCTTCTACAAAGGGCCAAAGACTCTTCACTCTCAAAACGTATTGGGGGCTAACATAAATTATAATTACATTTAACAGATACATAAAAAAATCGTTTTTTATTCTATTATGGCATGGTGGGCCACGTCAAGGTCATAATGAGCTAACTGTGGCCTGGTTTGTGCACTGCTGATCTATACAATAAAGTATTTCCATATTACATATTATATTGCATATTTAAACTTTAAAAGACACTGCATTACAAACTGTGTGTAGATTCATTCAGGACTAAGAAACTTTTTTTTTAATTAATGCTAATCATTCTGTGTGGCTTTTGTGGGCAGTTTTGCGTCTTTGTTCCAATTTGACGTTTTTTGTCTTATCGCAGCCTTTCACTGTACCACTTTACTTTAGCACAGGAAGTGGGTATGTCACAGACAACATGCAGCCAATCCCTGCAGAGCTCTGCACTATCTAGACAACACATGACATGCTGCAAACCTGCTAAGCCAACTAAATGCAGAGAGATTGTTCAGACGGTAAATACTGGTAAAAAAAGGACCTATACTGTCAAACTAGAAATTTCCCCCACAGAGTGGCTGCATCACCATGAGATGTTGAAATATATTTCTGACAGATCTCAGGTGAAATGATTACTTATAATCTAAAAGCATGACCAAAGAGGAAACTGCAACATTTGAGATGATGTGTTATTTTCATTTACACCATGGCGATGCATGTCAAGTCTATGCAACATGTGCTCTGGATAAGGATATGAGAAAGGGATTGGTTAAGACATGTAAATAAAAGACATCAAAATAACCATAATGCACAAGAGCTGGATTTTCAGATCTCGTTTTGCTTGGGCTCCCGATGCGTTTACGAAGCACCTTCAGTTTCACAGAGAAATATCGAAACTGTTGGGTTGTTACACGCAAGATGTGAATCAAATGGAAAATAAGAGTAAGGCTGTAGCAGTTAACCGCTGGTTGAGAAGGAAAGCGGGCTGTGAAGACCTGCGTAAATGTCACCGAGCTGCGTTTGGAGGCTTTGCTCTGATGAAGAACGAACTGCTTCAGGATGTGTGGTATGGTCTGCTGTCTCTCTACAGGAACTGCTGCACAGCCATGCATTTTACCCAGAACAATCATAGAGTTTCAGTTCTTACAGGTCTGAAGTCAAACAGGACCTCTTACAATAGGACTATTATTCATGTAGATGAATGAAAACAATCCAAAAATCCTCTGTTGATTGAACAGTTAGCAAATAAACCTGAGCACATGGCACAATGCATTTGTTTAATTTACCTTTTGCTTTTTTATAAAGAACATGTTTGTGTTTCTTTGAAGACCTCTAGAAGAAAACCTTTTACATTTCTAGTCTTGCTTTAATTATTCAAAACAGGGCCGCACATTAATAGAGTAGATTAAATGTGTAGATTAATACACAAACTCCTACCTTCTTTTTTTGCACCTGGGTCTGCTCCTTTTCAGATGCGTTGGATGGTTTCCGTCGCAGCATCTTGATCCAGCAGTGGGTGGGCAATATTCTCCTGAGGACCACAACTGTATCTGTGGCAGTGTGACTTTTGGTTGTGCTAAATGAAATGTTGGTCTTACTGCCACAGTGACACTCACAGAGAGACAAAAGCCACCAAGAGGAGGAAGAGGCAGAAGAAAAGTAGTTCTCCGATCGGAGTGGAGAACTAAGCGCTTGAGGAAGTCACATGACTAGACAGGAACTTCTTTTTTTAAGAGGTGGTTTTGGTTGAAATGGTTCATATCAGATAAAAAAAAACAAAAAAAAACAGAGATAAAAAAGAAAAACAAAACCTGCCCAATTACCTCTTATTCATTTAATCAGGTATACAGAACATTCTGAGCATGAAGATTTGTAATGAAGCTCAGATATGAACATGAGGAATTATTATTATTATTATATTTTTTAATACCTTAAGATAAACAGTGAATTGAGTCTCTGACTGGAAATATTTAAAATACTTGATTAGTTAAATATTCTAATATTTGAAAATGAAGAAAATGTTATTTTATTAATATTTTTCACACATTATATATATATATAGTACTGCCAAATGATTAATCGCGATTAATGTGTGAATACTGTGTATATTTATTATGCACATATAAATAAAAACGCATTAATGCATTTAAGAAAAAAATAACACATATATAAATTAAACACACACATATATATATATATATATATATATATCTTTAATTTTTTTTAAAATAATATATATATATATATATATATATCTTTATATATATAAATAATACAGAATAAATATACACAGTACACATACATGTATTATGTAAATGCAAATTGTTTAATTGTTCGACAGTACTAATATATACATGTAATATAATATAGGCTATATTACTTTTAATTATTTCACAATCTTCTCAGTTACTGGCATTTTCATGCACAACCATTTCTAGGGTTTACAAAGAATGATGTGAAAAGAGAAAAACATGTGGCGGTCCTGTGGGTGAAAATGCCTCGTTGATGCTAGAGGTCAGAGGAGAATAGGCCGGCTGATTCAAGCTGATAGAAGAGCTACTTTGACTGAAATCACCACTCGTTACAACCGAGGTATGCAGCAAAGCATTTGTGAAGCCACAACACACACAACCAGGAGGCAGACGGGCTACAACTTCCAGCCGGATAATGCACCCGTGTCACAAAGCTCGAATCATTTTAAATTGGTTTCTTGAACATGACAATGAGTTCACTGTACTCAAATGGCCTCCACAGTCACCAGATCTCAGCCCAATAGAGCAATCTTTGGGATGTGGTGGAACAGGAGCTTCGTGCCCTGGATGTGCAGCCGAAAAATCTCCATCAACTGCAAGATGCTATCCTATCAATATGGGCCAACGTTTCTAAAGAATGCTTTCAGCACCTTGTTGAATCAATGCCACGTCAAATTAAGGCAGGTCTGAAGGAGAAAGGGGGTCAAAGGAAACATATTAGTATGGTGTTCCTAATATTCTTTTATATGTGTATATATGCAATAATAAATATACTGCTGTTCAAAATGGTAAAGTAAAAAAAAAAATTGCTTTGAATTTAATTTTATTCAGCAAGGAATTTATCAAAATGGACAGTAAATTTGAGATAAATTCCATTTTTATAACTTTCTACTCATTAAAGAATTTGATTCAGTTGCATACATTAGTACAAAGTAAAAAAAAAAAAAACATATTGAAATGATATATTAATATTTGTCTTGTTTCTACGTGTATGTGTGTTAAACGTGATGTTTTCTTTGTCCCGTGGACAGATATTGAGGTGGCGTGTTATGGATATGAAGGCATTGATGCTGTCAAAGATGCTCTGAGGGCGGGACTTAGCTGCTCCACAGAGGCCATGCCAATCAAGGTGAGATCCACTTCCTCTTAAATCCAGTTCTAGCAGCTTCATGAGCTGCAGGTTCTCAAGAGAGCATTTCCCTCCAGATCAACCTGATAGCTCCGCCGCGGTACGTCATGACCACCACCACCCTGGAGCGCACCGAGGGTCTGTCAGTGCTCAACCAGGCCATGACCGCCATCAAGGAGCGCATCGAGGAGAAGAGAGGGGTCTTCAATGTCCAGATGGAGGTCAGAACCCTTGCAGCTTCGGCATTTACTAAACAGCATGAAAGACACTTGAGCTTAAATAACAAACACATGCAAACATGTGCTGGAGTTTAGACACAAACGAAAGGAAACAAAGATATTAAAAATATACATGCACATTAGCACTGATTGTATTCTCATCATGCAGTAGACATGATATTATTGACAATATACCAATATAGCAGGGCTTTCAAACTGGGGTCTGGACCAAGTTTAAAGAAATAAAAAAATAGATACATCATAGAAACACAATCTGGATAAAGAATTGTTTAAAAATGAATAGTATGGAATGAGCAGGAAAAAATGAATGAAAACTAAAAATACAATACTATTATATGTATATTGTATATGCATCTATATTATTCCCTTGAAATTGTAATTGCTATTATTAGTTATGATCATTAAAATTTACGTTGAATGATATATATATATATATAGCTTGAAGCACCTGTCATATCGTACACGGCATAAACGCATGACTTTTGTATATATATATATATATACAAAAAAAATTATATTAATAAAATTAGTACATAAAAATTTTCAAATAAATAAGAATTAAAATAAATGTGAAAATATTAAAAATAACTTTAAAAATGAATTTAAATAAATGAAAGTATATTACCAATTATAGATAATAATATATATATATATATTTTTTTTTTATTATTATTATTTCCGATCCTTTGAACACTGTGAAGCGAAGCAGTGCTTTTCTAAACTATCTTCTGGTTTCACAGACGAGGCTTAAGCCACTTCCAGACTAAAATGCATGTTTGAGTCTCAACTGAAAATATCTTTATATTGATATAATCGTAAAATATGTCTGTGTCATTGTTCTGTGTCAAGATGCAAATATCCTGGGGCCAGTTACATGAACTTAGCATGTTAAGAGCTAGGCTGACCAACTAGCAGTTAGCCAAGAGTAATCTCTTTTATTTTTTGGATTCAACTTAGACTAACATACAGTTTTATGTAACTGAATTTAAAAAAAACTGTGACCAGTCTTAAGACTAGTCTTAACCTTTTATGCAACCGGCCTCTGGCTTAAGCTAAGCCACGTTTGTGAAACCGGGCCTATATATTCTTCACAAAGAAAAAAAACCTTAGGATTAAAACGAATGAATGAATGCACTGTGCTGCTGAAAAAACCCAAAGCACATATATGAGCACATTTCAAGTATCTGTTTGTGTTCAGCCTAAAGTGGTGACGGACACAGACGAGACAGAACTGCAGAGACAGCTGGAGCGTCTGGAGCGAGAGAACGCCGAGGTGGACGGAGACGACGACGCCGAGGAGATGGAGGCCAAGACAGACGAGTAGATCAACAGCTGCTCCAGAACTGATGCTGCATCAGATTCACTTCCACACAAACATTGTAAAGATGATTCTGAACCGGTGGCCTTTAACCCGTTTACACTGATTCAGCCGAGCAGAGGGAAGACCTTCTCGCTCTGCTTCAATCTCAGTAAAAATCTGGAAACTTGTTGGAAGTCTTGTATTAATTTACATTTTAACGTGCTTCAAAGTATGTACTGCGAGTGAAAGCTGTGCTCAAAATATCGAAAGTACATTAGATTGCGCTTAAGCGCTAAAAACAAAAACTATTAACCTTTTAATATAGTTTTTAATGTATATTATAGTAAAATAATATTTATTAAATGTCAAATGAACAAATTTAAATGTTTAGTCAGACACAAGCGAGGAAAAAACCCTTACATTTCTTTGCTTTGGTGGTTTTTTTCCTGTGAATATAGAATGGAATGGTTATTATACAATTATTTGAACATTAAATTCATTATTAATACATAATGTATATTCTTCATTTAAACTAATTTTGCTTTAATACATAAACTTTTCAGTGTTATGGTTTTATTACTTGGAATAAATATGAACCAATAAAATTGTAAATACACTACCGGGCAAAAGTTTGTATTTAGTCTTCAGTGTCACATGATCCTGCTGCTTAAGATTTTTTGGAACCCGTGATACTTTGATTTTTTGACACTGAAGACTGGAGTAATGATGCTGAAAATACAGATTTGACCACAGGAATTAATTCTGAAGTATAATAAAATAGAAACCCATACTTATAAATTGTAATATTTCTCAATATGACTTTTTTCAGCCTTGATGAGCGTAAGAAACTTAACTTCTTGCTGACCCCAAACTTTTGAGAGGTAGTACAGTCTGTGTGTGTGTGTGTGTGTGTGCACTAAGCTACTTGCTTAAAATTAATCCTAATTTTTTTAAATTATAGTTTACTAAAACCATAATATTGATTACGATGATTTAAAGAAGAACTCAAAGCTAAAACATTTGGGGGTAAAAAAAAAAAAAAAAAAGATACGAGTTATTTTCTTTGACAACGGACGAGTTCAAGAATGCCAGAATCATTACAGAATAATAAATGTGACCCTGGACCACAAAACTACTCATAAGGGACAAGTTTTCAAAATTGAGATGTCAAAACTGGCAGAGATATAACTATTTGGAAATCTGGAATCTGAGGGTGCATTAAAAAAAATTCACCTTTAAATGTGTCCAAATAAAAGTTCTTATTACAAATTTAGAGATTATGTTTTGATACATTTACAATAGGAAACTTAATATCCTAATGATTTTTGGTATGAAAGAAAAACATTGCAAAGCGCCGTCGCAAGCTTAAGTCCCGGCTCGCAGACCTTTCCTGATCCCATCCCCTATCTCTCTACCGCTTCACTTCCTGTCAGTAGTGACCTATCCTATCAAAAGGCAACAACGCCAAAAAATAAATCTAAAAAAAAAAAACAACAATAATTTTGACCTATACAGTGGCCTTTTTTTTGCGACTAATTTCTGAAAATAACCCATAAAAAGGTCATATTCAACAGCTTCAAAACCGCATTAAAGAGCACGCGACAAGATTTTACTAAAAAAAAAAAAGAATCACTTTTATTCAAAACACATCCACTGATAAGTACAAAAACAAAGACGTTCAATTGTTGTGATGTCGATCATTTTCGGGAGAGCTTCTGAACAGTGTCGGGGTCAATCAACTGCTTTAGTTTTAGCGAAACAACTAGGGAAAACTCTTTGGTTCGGTTGGTGAGAGTGACCAAAAGAAGAGAAACGGTAAAAATCACAACCCAGACGAGATTGGCAATCATTACAGTAACAATTTACAACGGCTTCCTCTCAGAAAGAAGCGCTAACCGTCCGAGACGAAGCTACGCTGACGACGGACTCAACAGGAAGGCCTGAGTGATCGAGCCTCTTCCTCTCGGCGGTCTGAAGGAGGCGTCTGGGACATGACAAATCAAACGGCTCAGTGTGTGTTTACTCCAAAGGTCAGAAATGGTTGAGTTTCCCCAAGTTGTTTTGAAACCTAGATGAGCTGTCCGGCCCGAACGGGAAGTAAAAAGCAAAGTTCATCTGCGTTCGGTGCTTGTTCATTTACCGAGGCCAATCTTCTTGGCTTCAGTTTCGTAAATCAATAACCTCCACATTTTAACTATGAAGACCTCAGCCTCTTCGTCCAGCACCTTGGGAAATTAAGGTGAAGAGGTCAGATTGTGTAGCTCGGAAATACAGCTTCAAAGATGCCTAAAGACCAGACTTACCATCGCAACGTCATCCAAGATGCCTTGAGGTGTGCTGTGGGCCATTACCTGAGAACAAACAGATCTACATCTATTACAGGATTTCAGGCTCATTATGAGAGAAATTTGTATTATAATATTTTTTTTTTATTAATAAATAATTTATTAATTGCATTGAATATAATTTTACTACTACTACTTTATTAATAAAACCGATAAATGTAAAATCTGAATAAAGTATTTTAAAGCTATTTTATAAATGTATTCATGAATAGAAAATAAAATGAAGTATTTTAATTATTTGGGTTTAATTTATTTTATATTTAAAAAACATAAACTTACAAAATTAAATGTAAATATTTTTTTAAATCTAAAAAAAAAAAAGAAGAACTTAAGTTCCATTTAAATACATACATTTGTCATTTAAAGAATATATAAATACATTTTAATTACTACTAATAATAATAATTAGTATTTAAAAAATATTTAAAATATTTCTATATATTTGCCCATTTCTTTTTATTAATAAAAGAGTTTTAAATACTATTTTTTTTAATATACAATATTATAAGCACAAAGGTATGCATGTACTATATATTTTACACAAAAAGAAAAGAAAAGAAACAAAATAATGCATTTAAGGCACTTAGCCTCTAATGAAGAAGCCTGATAACACGTCTTACCTTGGAGCAAACAAAGTCAACTAATGTGGCTTCTTCTTCACCAATGTACTCTACAATCTTCTTATTAATCCACGGCCGAATACGCTTCTCCATAAGGGTCTGTGAATATTCAAAAAGATTTTACAGTTATACATAAACACACATTAAAATAGACAACATTTCATAGAGATTTGATGATAATTAAAAATATTAGAGCCTTGAAATGGAATCCTAACAATTTAAACAAGACACTGAATTAAAAAAATTAATTTGTGAAAAAAGTCATAGCTGCACACTGCTGTACTAACATTTGACTTAATTATTAAAAGCAAATATGGGAAGATCTAAAAGGAATGTGGTTTTGTATTTGGCGAGGCTCTAACCGTGTCGACGACAGACCAGTCGAGAGGGTAGTTGAAGAGCTCTGGTTTGGCCGTGGGAATCTTCTCGATCAGACTCTTGATGTGTTTGCGCTTCTCTTCTGTATTGACTCCTTTTCCGCCGGCCGCCGCGCTCACGTCTACTCCCTTCTCCTCATCCTCGTAGTCTAAAGGCACCAGCTTCCTCTTCCGAGGCGCCTCATCCACTTCGTCGTCGTCGAAGCGGTTGAAGACGCTCTCCACCGCTAGCTTCTTCCGCTTCGCTACGCTGGGCTGTCCCGGGCTACTGGTCGAACCTGAGGACGAGATAAAGACAAATGAAAACTATGTAATATGTCATAAAATAATTCATTTAAATTCTATACTTAAATAGATTTATTAGTGCTGCTGGCACATTATTAACTGCTTGTGCCCAGCGAAGGCACTCTTTTTTTCCTAAGGATTTTAAAAAAAATATCTACTATGGGGGGTTTTTGGGGGCACATATGGATCACACATATGGATCTCATTGAGCTGAACAACACAATGAGCATGTCGTGGGCTCCGCCCCAACAGGAAGTCAGTTATTCAGGGATGTTTAAAAAGTGCATGCTGTGGCATCCACATACATTGTCTGATTTTGATCAAATTTCAGGAGCGTGTTCGTTGTGTGACGCCGATCACATAGATGTGACTATTAGAAGCCAAAGCGCCAGCAACGGGTGGCAGGAAGTGTGTAGTTTTCAGAATGCTTTGAATTTAGCATCTTATTTTTACTTGATTTGCTTAAAACTAGAAATAGAATGACTAAATACGGCTGATGTAAAAATTTTGAGGGAATTTTGACACCATGAATGCTGTTGCCATGGGAACGTGTCAAACTTTAACATTTGTTTTCTGTGTTTTGACAAAATCATACTGCGCCAAGAAGAAACCAGTAATTCACACCAAACTGTCAACATGAAGTCAATATACTAAAGATGTTAAATTGCGAATGGATTTAAGATCTCTCTATTATATTATATTAGAACAATACTTAAAAAAATTAATTTGAATAAAAGTATCAAATTATTCTTAATGAATTGCATGCTTATTCTTGAATATATTTTGTTTATATTTGTTCTTAAATGCATTTTGTTGAGAAATAAAAATAATAAAAGTAAATTATATATATATATATATATATATATATATACACACACACACACCCACCATCTTTATCTTTATAATGAAGATAAAACTCCTTTTCATTAATAAAAATAAATCAAAATAATTCCTCTAAAATATCATGTATTAATTTATTTTTCATTAATCAATAAAAAATATTTAAAGAGAAGAATTCATTTCAAAATTATACTTAATCAAATGAAAAATATATTCAAGTGTAATTAAATAAATGAATCGGAATATTTGAAGTATATTTACAAAACAGAAGAAAGGTGAACTCTACTCAGCTGCGTGATTTGTATTAGTTATTGTCCATACCATGCTGATTGGAAACTCACCCAGTTTGAGGCTGAGGCCGATCTTGGGCCGGTTCTCCTCCTGGAGCGGGATCTCAGGTGGCGAGTTCTCGTGAGGGATGATGATGCCGCAGGGCGACTCTTCTCGGGGCGTGTTGGGCGTGGCGTTTCCGCTGGCGGAAGACACCGAGGGGGCGGCCACGATGGGACGCATGGTGGGTTTGAGGCAGGGCTTGACCTCCTCTTCGTCCTCCAGCTCCTCCCCTTCCTCTACATCATCGTCAGAGGGGACTTGAGGCTTGCGCCGCTCTCTGTCCCGGCCTCGGTCACGCTCTTCTCGAGAGGGCTTGTGCTCTCTCTCCTCAGGCTCAGGCTCAGGCTTTACGGGCGGCTGCCGCAAACGCTCTGCCTCTTCCTCCATCTGACCAAGAAGAGAGAAAAACACTGAGCACTTTGCTTCCAGGAGTACTGCGGTTTAAACCACGAAAGACCCCTCAACAATGAGATTAATCACAGTA
Source organism: Enteromius radiatus (assembly GCA_032357445.1). Classification (NCBI taxonomy): domain Eukaryota; kingdom Metazoa; phylum Chordata; class Actinopteri; order Cypriniformes; family Cyprinidae; genus Enteromius; species Enteromius radiatus. The sequence goes on from JAUCMS010000024.1 coordinate 16,071,412, forward strand.
ATTTAAAACAAGCCAAAGACAATAAAATAGTTCCATGCCAAACTGCAAATGAGATGACTGACAAATGAATAATTTAAAAATCAAATAATATATAATACAAAATAACTTATTTAAATAATATATGAATATTTAGCAATTTATTATTTTATAATTTAGAAAGTAGTATGAGTATGAGAATGTAACTCATTTAAATGCTACTCTTCAATATATTAATTATTTAATACAACATTTTAAAAATAATGAAAATCTAATTTAATAAATAATATAATTAATTATAATAGACAGTGTTTCCCACACTGAGACTTTTTTTGTGGTCACATTAATTAGCATACCTATATGAGGTAATTGCGTTTTGCAGTTTGCATTTAGACTAGTTTTGGCACACTGTAATTCAACTGAATGCCCAATAAAGCTGTTCACATTATGTCTGCTGTAGTCAAACATTAAACAAATATAAATAGTAAACATTAATACTACACAGGAATCAGTTTAAATAATGACACAGAATTCAATTCAACTCTACATTTGAACAGTTTGTTATTACTGACAATGATGCACATTTTCAAATGCAGTATTTAAATGAAATTTAAGTTTATTTCTTATTGAAAATTTGGTAAATAATACAACAATGAAATAAAATACTACATTAGCAAATATGCCTCAATTTGTATTTTTCATTGGATTGACATGCATTTAAAATGCTAAATGAATATGAATATCTGAAGTATATCAGTGGACTCACCCTGCGCAGCTCAGCGTCGGGATCTGGGTGTCCTTCTGCGAGCAGCCTCTGCCTGATCTCCTCCAGCTCTTCCTTCTCACGCTTCCTGTCACGTTCATCCAGCTCCATCTCCTTCTCTCTGTCCCGCAGTCGCTTCTGAAGAGCGCTGCCCCTGCAGGCAAAGCAGAGAAACAAACCTTTTAGGTCACGTCCACATTTCTCAGACAGTTTTGAGGACTTCAGTACCAAGATAAGTAGATTAGTTTGTTCTCAAAGTAATATTTTAGATCTACCAGTCTCTAAATGTGATGGAAAAAGAAAATCCTAGATTGGATCATGCACAGAACTCACCTGTAGTATTTCGGGTCGTCTCTGTCATCATCATAATCTTCCAGAAACTCCTTCAGTCGTTTGCCTTCTTTAGCCTGAGAAAACATGACAGAAATATTCAGTAATTTAAATAGAAACATTCATTTCCCCATTTATCTTTAATTTATAAAATTAATTTGTAATATTAAATAATCAAAATACATTCATTTAAATGCCATATTTGTACTATATTCAATCATTTTTTATTAAAAAAAATTAACTATAAAAAGACAATTCAATACATTTCTATCAAAATGTATTACCATATTATCTATATTTTAGCATAATTTTCCATTTATTTATAAATAAAAATACATTACTAAAAAGTAAAACTTAAACACTACATTTGAATTTCTCAACTTACTATTCATTAGAAAATTATTAATTTAAATTAGTGCCGTCTAATGGATCAATCATGCTTATACACATTAAACTGTACGCAATTATCTATTAAGTAAAACTTATCTTGAATGCAATTTAATCGCGATTAATCAATTTGTCTGCACTAGTTTAAAATACTACATTTTTTACAGTTATTAATTTTTTTGGGAAATATTCTCCATATTATCCATTAATATTTGAGGCTGGCATGCTTATGTAAATATATTAGGACAATAGTAGTCTACCATTTCACGCCGGCGTTCCTCTTCTCTCTCCATCTCCTTGCTGTAGTCTCTGGCTTTCTTCCTCTCCCTGAGCTCCCAGTTCTTCAGACGCTGTTGGAATTAAAGAAGGTAAATCGTGGATCAAGACAGCTAATGATTCAGTAACATGATGATCAGACAGACTGAATGCAGTCGTTCACCTCCTGATACGCCGCCTCTTTCTCGCGCAGCTTCCTCTCCAGTTTACGCCGTTCATACGCCTCTTCCTCATCTTCCTCACGATCACGCTTCTTCTCCTTATCTCGGTCTCTATCACGACTCTGTTCTCTGAAAACGGAGACATAATACATGAAGTTTGTACTTTCTTGTAGACACATAACTTCAGCTTTTGAATATGTTGACATATACATTTTGTAGCTTTACCAAAAAAATAAAGAATAAAATTGCAGTAAATAAAAATTATAAATACCTTAACATTTCGTACATTTCTGTATTTCTGTAAATGTTGCAGAAATGCATAAATATGAATTTTATAAATAGTAATTTTTCATAACAGACACAAATGTTGGTAAACAAATACAAATTATGTCATAATATTTAGAAATAAATCAGAAATATAGAACTTGACAAAATTTTTAGAAAATTAATTCATTTATTAGTCGTTTTTTTTTTTACATACACACACACACACACACACACACGTACATATATATATATATATATATATATGTACGTACATGTATGTATATACATACACACATATATATACACACACACACACACACACACACACACACACACAAATATACATAAATATATATATATATATATGAAGAGTTCAGATGCAAAAGCCTCTACGCAGCGGTTCTTATGCTGTGTTTCAGGCAACCTGTAACTAGAGAAGCACCAATTGACCGGCTAGTGATTTTTTGAGCAATGAAAAGACCAAAGCAATTATGAGGAAAATATGTAATTCATGGCCCCTGATGACCAGCCGTTCTCCATAGTCAAGACAGAAGTTTCCTTCTGAATTACCTCAGTCCAAAATATATTATACTTAGCCTGCGGTACTTTTCTGACATTGCCTTACCCGAGTTGTTTAACCTTGTGTCAAAACACACACACAAAGCCTGTTACAAGCCGATCCCGAAGCAGCCATCAGTTTTACTACTGATATTTGGATCTGCAACTTTACCTTAATGTCAATGATGAGCCTGACCGCTCAATGTGCTGACTAAGATTTTCAGCGACAACAATTACTTCTACACTTTCAAGAAATTAAGGTATCCCATACTGCTGCCAACTTAGCGGAAACTTTTGACAAAATGTTTGGTGGGGTTTGGGCAAGAACAGGGTTCACGTTGTGCTTCGGGATAATGCACGAAATATAAGCAAAGCACTTGACGAGGCCAACTTGGCCATCACATCAGTGGGGACTTATTGAGAACTTCCTGAAAATGCTCAAGCTTTTTGAGGAATTCACAAAAGAAATTAGCTCCTCGACAGCAACAGATATATATAGAAAAGGACAGACACAGATCATGGAGTAAGCACGCACGTCCTGATTTTGCTGAGTTAGGCGTTTTCCTGGGTCAACATATTTTGTTGACCCTGGAACAACATTTTATTCCAAAATTTTAGTTTTGACCATATCTCCACACCTAAACCTAACCCTACCCATGAGTAATGCCTAAAATCAGAGGAAATAATAGATGACTGATACTGATGTACAAG
>JAUCMS010000024.1:16082057-16097257 GCA_032357445.1 Enteromius radiatus
CTATCTATCTATCTATCTATCTATCTATCTATCTATCTATCTATCTATCTATCTATCTATCTATCTATCCATTCATTAATCAATATACATATCCATCCATTCATCTATCCATCTACCCATGCATCCATCCATCCATCCATCCATCCATCCATTTATTCATATTTGATTCACACACAATTAAATTAAGTAAACATTAAGTAAAACATTGCAAATTGGCTCTAATTTAATGTTCCCCATATATTTATTTACATATCTGTCAATAAAATCATTTCATTTCAGACAAACTGGGATGGGCAAAATAAAGTTGCTGAAATAACTGTGCAGTGTGTCAAAAATAGAAATGGCTCCACTGATCATAGCAATCTAATTTTGTCACACAGTGACACGCGCCTGATGTAGATGTGCGTAACTAAATATTTTTGACAGATGAAAGCACACAGGCTTGTTTGTTCTTTCCTAGATTACAGTTCCATTTTTCTAATTTATTTTTCAGCTTTTAAAAAGTCATATGAGAAAAAAATAAATGATGCTACCATTTAACACTTCTTCAATAGAAGCACATGATAACATTAAACGCCAAATGCCAAAAAAGTGAAAATCAATTATTAACACTTGAGGGGCTTGACTGAAACCATCTCAGCCATATTTAGCCCATAGATAGTTTGAAACTCCTTATTGAGCAATCCAATCTATCATACACATACTAGATGTCTATATTTTGGATCCAGGTCTCACCTCAGGAGTGATGAGCTCATACAGGGCTTGGTTGGTGTACTCTGTACCCACCCACACTCTCGTGTTGGGTCTCTGTAGATAGGACTGCAGGTACGAGCGCACAGAGCTGTACTCAAGCAGCTGCACACAATAGGAATGGAAGCATGACGAGTTCAGGTACACCTTCAGCTCTTCTGTTATTCGTTCAGTGTGCACAAAGAGCCTGGTGAAAGAGGTTAGTCAGAAACTGTACAGCACACCAACTATGTATAGTGCTATTAATATGAAACACAGGAACTTGCCATATCTCATCCATCGACAGCAGAGTGTAAGAATAGAAGAATGGATTAAAAGGGATGTCGTTGCCTCGTAGATTAAACAGCCCTGAAAATAGAGACGCAAGCTGACATGTCTGACCCTACAAGAGTTTTACAGAACAGTTCAGAGAATCTCTGTTGTGCTGTTTTGTGCTTACATGCGGTCTCGTCCAGAGCTGAAAGCAGCACAGCGGTGGGCTTGTATGGATTGTCGCTTATTTGAGCTCGTATCTGATCTACTTTCATTGGCCAGGTCCTTTCTGAAAGGCCAAACAAACACAGAGGCATAATGCAAATTGAAATTACAACTAAACCTTCAAAAATGAGAATTCTGTCACCAATTATTAAACCTTACAATAAGTTGTTGGTCATTCTTCTATGCATTTACAATAAAAGGAAACATAGACATAGAGAAGACTGATTTGTTAACGATACGCTGTTTTGAATCAAATCTGTTCAGTGAAGAGGCTTTTTCACTTCTTAGTTTTTCAGGATTTATTCATGAATCAGTCTGATTTGGTTCTAAAGCTGCTCAACACTTTACTCTCAGCAATTATTAGTAAACAGCACTGAAATGTTTAATTTGTGTCTCACACAAAGCTATATGAATTCAGAAGACTTGTAATAAAATGCACAAATGAAGGCTTTTGCCTTCATATGTCTTGAAATACAGTATTCAAATTTCCCCCCTATCTTATTCAAAGCTTGAAAAAGAGGAAAAGAGAAACAAGCACAGAATTCTTCCTTTTATGTCCCACAGAAAAAAACCCATATACTGTAGGTTTAGACCAACATGGCGTTATTTTTAGGCTGACTATGGCTTTATTCATGCCTTATTGACTTTATCTTGGCACCAGAATGAACTAGAATATCCCCTCTGTGAGCTGCCATTACTGTCCGTTATATCACTAGTCATTAAAGATTAAATCAGTGCTTTATTGCTCTGTTTGTCATGATCTTATGGTCCTCTGTCCTATTCGCTTGGCACTTATCAGTCAAGTGATGCTGATAAGACATGCACACACCGATGACACTGTCAGGTAAGCGTGTGGGGTTGTCAAGAGGCAGAGGAGGTCGATCTGTCCATATTTTATCTACCAGGTTATCAGGAATAGACTTCAGGATCCGGCCCGCTGGAGCCAGGTTGGTGTTGTAGACGTCAAATATGTCTAAAGCAAAGCAAAAAATAATCACCAAATTATTCACGATTTTGATCATCTTTGTTACTAGATCTGACCATTGTAATATAGTTTATATATATACACTTCAATTAAAAAGCTGTCTTCAATGAGAATTTCTTAATGTTTTTGAAAGAAGTCTCTAAATCTCAATAAGGCAGCATTTATTTAATAAAACAAAAGTAAATATATAAACTATATTGAGAAATATTATGCAATTAATTTAATAAATGTTTTCCATTTGAATACATGTGTAATTGAAATGTATTATCATTATTATCTTATCGATTTTGATGAATAGAGAAATGTAAAATAAAGAATGCATTTAAAAGCCCACATTATTTAACTTTACACTAGAAAGTATTTTATTAGCTCTGTTTGCTTACCTACAGAGAAGAGGAATGGGTCAAAGCCCACTTGATCTCCCTCAGGGATCTCTAGGATCAACCAGTTGGTAAGGCTGCGAATAGAGGCTGTGATCCAGTTAGAGCAGAAAAGTGTTAATGACTACACACAAAGTAGAGATAATAGAACAGAATTCTACACGGCAATCAATAGAATAAAATGTTTCAAATATGTGTTTTAAGCTACATGTTCAACTTCATTTGGTCAAGTTTGAACTATGAATTTAACTTTCTTCATTTGCTCCTCACCATCTCGCTGTAGCTCCCAGTTACAGTCCATTTGTCTCTCTGCCTGAATCCAGTAGCGGCTATCGGTCCACAAAACAGCTTTGTTTTGAGTAATTACCACTGTTCCTAAAGATTAGAAACAGACTCTCGTTAGTTATAACAGAACACAGGAGCGGGTCGTTTGTCAGGGACCAAAGAAGTGACAAACAAAAGGTGACTGTATTATGATCAGCTGGCTGTGAAACACACCTGCAGAGCCAGTGAAGCCAGACATCCAGGCCAACCTCGCATCTCTGGGGGCAATGTACTCACTCTACCAACAAAAAAACACAGTCAGTTAATGTCATGTCTGAGAATGAGGAAGATGGAAAGAGAAAAGGAGGTTTAGGCGGACAGAAATTAAATGGCTACTAAACTAAATATTGGTATTCATTTGATATATTGCAAGTTGTTAATTCTAGGCCAGCTAGCTTTGGATTTAGCACGTGGTGCCACAGCAGACATACAGTAAGACAGAATGTGCATTTCTGTCAAAATATTATTATTATAGCATCTTTTGTATTTTTGTTGATCTCATAGAAATCATAATTATTAAAATATCAGAATTTATTTAGACTTATTTGGCATGAGTGTATGAAACTATTGGGGATTTTCTATGGTTTGGAAAAAAAGTTAAAAAAGAGAAATATAAAATTCCAGTGGACCAGTATTGCCTCTTAATATAAAAGTTAATTTCTGACAATCTTTAGGAATTACCAGATGAGCATCTGTGGCTGGGATGATGTAGGCTGAGATGTTCAACGGGATCATGGACGCTCTCAGATCACGAAGCCTCAGAGTCGTGTTTACAGCTGTTGGTGGCAAATACTAGAACAAAAAGAATGAATCATTTAAATACTTTTTATTAAATATTTTTTCAACCCATAATTTGAACCTTAACCCATATAAAATGACAAATTTAACTGATAAGGCAAGAATGTGTGAATAAAACGTGTGAAAAAATGTGTGCGCAGCAGCACAAGACAGAGATAGTTTACAGATCACACACACACACACACACACACTCTTGAGATCAGATCTGGTGTGTGCATGACCTAAAAACTCTTATCAGAAGATCTCTTAACTGAGAGGCCAGATTAGGCCTGTATGCTTTTCTCCTCTTTCCACTGCTCTCTGAGCTAAAGTTGAGACCTAGGAGAGGGCTGAAGCAGTTGTGTGGATATACAGAGGAAAACATGGACAGAGTATGGATAGAAGAATAAGAGTACCGGAGGAATTGCCGAACAGTTCCTCTCACTGCCTGTTCCTTCTTCGGCCCACACAGCATATCTGCCTCCTGTGATGACACACGAAAAGAGACACGTGCAGGACAACAGAGTAACAGTTTTAAACTCACTGTCAGCACATGTGGTGAACAAAGGTCAGCAAGTGTTGTTAAACTTATGCCTTCATAATTCAAGATGTTTTCAGCATACGATATGACTCAAAGAGTAAAAGCAATATAAAAAACTGTACTACAACATGCATAAAATCTCAATGTAAACAAGCCATACAAATAAATAAATGAATCACACGATCTCTTACATAAGCATATGTAAACAGATTCATTTTATGGTTAGAGTCAGCAAATAAATGACATTTTATGGCAGAAGTCATTTTTAGGCTAATGACATGCAAACATAATTCTCACATAAACCAAACACACATGACACAACAACAGATGGTGACCAGAAATGTTGCCTTAATGAAAGACTTACTCATACAGTGCGTGACTGTCACATAGTTACACCACACCATCAGGACTAAATCGAAGTCACATACACAATTTTTTTTGTTACCTTCAAAAACCACAAGACACACAGCCAGTATCCAGCCTGAGGAGCTCATTTTAGACCATCTGCTCCAAGCAAGTCCACACACAGAGTGTGACAGCGGGGCACGAGTGTTTCTGTCTTGTGAGTCTGTGTGTGCGTGTACAAGGGTGTGTATGTCCTATCTAAAACTACATGCATTACCAGAGTCGTCCTAACCAGATCCATGTGCAATAGCTGAAGGGGAGGAACTTTGGCTGTGACTCTAATCTTTACTACTGTAATAAAAGCACAGTGTCTCTCTCCCTATGCCCTTTTTTAATGTGCAGTGCACTTACCCAGGCACAGCAAACAAATTGCTGGTCATATAATAAATTATGTCTCCTGGTACATATGTACAGTAAGCTAGCAAGATCCTGAACTCTACTTCAATGCCACCAACTAACAAGATCACTCATGCAAGAAAGGATTTACTGTGCAAACACTTATTGTGCAAAAAGGGTAGTTCAATCGAAAATGATTGGTCATCCTCATGCAGTTACATATATTTCCTTCTTCACTGGAAATGTTTGGCTGAATGCTCGTCTTACTAATGAAATTTCTAAATGACCTAAAACCACACCAAATGTACTATAAAAGTAGCAATTTGTGTACTATATTAAGACATATAAAGGAAACTGAAGCTTTATCTAATAAAAAGATTCAAATTCAAAGTCAGTATTGGTTATATGACTATCAATACATTAAGACTTATGCATTTTACTTCCCCTGTGATGCAGAGAGGTCCATGGAATAATTGTACTTCTGTAAAAAGAACACAACATTTGGGTCAACTAGATATAACATGTCTTGATACAGTATATTCAAGAGCTGCAGTGGAAGGGATGAAAATTTAAGACTGTTTTTTACACTAAGGTGACTTGGATATCATCCATCTCTCATTTAATTGTGGGATGGAAGAGAGCAGCTTGAGCATTCTTAAGCAAGCTCTAAAACAAGCTCATTCATTCATTTATTCATGCTCGAAAGTGACCTAAAAACACTATAAATGTACCATAAAAGTAGTCCATGCAATTCGAGTACTGTATTTCAAGACGTATGAAGGCAAACACCAGCATTTCTAAGTTATTATTCACATAAAATGTTTCATTCTGCAGTACAGATTTAAAATCCAGTTCACGTTTCCACATATTCAAACTTGACATCACATGTAGCTTTATGATATATAGTAGGCTATATTGATTCCAGAGGATTTAACATACCTATGTATACACAACAACGTCTTCTTGAAAGTTTGCTGAGAACCAGTGATGTTTGTGTCAGCTAGGGCCAACATATGGCAGTGGCAGTGTTTTTTTTTTAATTCATTACTGAAAATGTATCATTCTGCAGTACAGATTTACAATCTAGTTCACAAAAGGAATTTTAGGCACTAAGGTATCATAGGGCTTCAGACTTGGACAAATCCATTCCTCATTTACTTTGAAATAAATGTTCCACAGATGTAGAATAACATGATTGTGACTAAGTAATGACGTAATTAGTATTTTGACTTCACTTTAAATGACATCCCTGAGTTCACTGTGTGCTTATTGGCCCATTTTGACCAAAATCATCACTTTGATTTCAAACAAACCAACAGAACAGAACTTTGAGGTAATCTCTAATAAACAATAAGAAGCTCAGAGATATTCAGTAATACTGCATATCACTGATTGTTATATGAAGACAATTGTCTAGACAGAGATAATTACAGTGCCACAGTCAGATTCCAGTGAACAGCTGAGATGCACGTCTGGCCATTTCATCTGCCACCAGACTCATTGCTGCATAGCAACAGTGTCGTTTGCAGACTAGGAGGAGATTTACTTCCTTGCCAAGATGTTGTATTCATAATAGTAAATTATTAACGCAAAATCTATAAATTCAAGTGTTTAGAAAGTTCTCAATATGAAAACAATGTCAACATGACATCAAAATCAGGGCTATTTACTTAGTAAACATTATTTTGAATTATTCATTTGTGCATTTTAAATCAACGGTTGGATTTCATAATCTTTCATCAAAAGATAAAGCCCTTCCTATGAAACAGATTTCCACTTTCGTTGACATCACACGTCAATAACAAAATAAAATAGCCATAAAACCCAGCAAAAGGTTGTTATCTAACACATGAACCCTCAATCAGTGGCGATAAGATAAAACCACAGGTCCAACATATCAGAGATCCATCATCAGTGACATCATCTGAGTAAATTTACATAAGATTAAACACAGACACTGTTTGTTACACAATGTATATCCAAAGTGAAACCCTTGTCCTTGTAAGTGTTACTAATCAACCAGCAGGGGGCAGGGTCGCTCTATTAGTTTTTTTCTGCCTGTAGTGGTCCTAACTTGATACAGAGGGAAATATTGTACAGCATAAATACCACTGAATATATTATTTACAATTATACTGAACCCTTAAACATAGCTGAATCAGAGCAGAGACATGAATATTCAAAAACATTTTAGTTTGAATGCAATTGGGAATAAATGAATTACAGTGATATGAATACATAACTGATTCAATTTACATAAGCAATTAAATGGGAAATATATAAGCCAGAGTCAAATAAACTATACATTTACATATATACTAACAAGTCTCCATACTTTTTTGCCAAACAGATTTAATTTGCCTAGTTGACAGTTTCCTATTGCTGCTTATTTACATAAACACAAATATGCGATTGCACATACTTTATGCAATATTTTATTCAATTGCACCCTTATTTACAAGTTTGTAAACACACAAACAGACTTAATTATGTCCTGAACACATTAAGTATGTAGATTTGCGTGCTCACATGCCAACGAACCCTCCCCTGAAACCAGTGGCTGTCTTCATTATTTGCTCAAATGAGCACAGTGCTCAAAGTTATAGATAGATATTAATAAATGGTAGCCCTGGCAACCGTTCCCTGGTAATGTGGAGCAGCACGGGGAGCCACAAGCAATACCTCCACTGACACTGAGCAGCACAGCCCAGACGGCCTCACGCTCGCATCCATAGATCATTGATCTTAGATCAGTTCTGAGAGCAGCCCAGGGCAGCCACACACTGCATTTGTACACAGCAACTGTACGCACTGTAATCTGTGACACAGATAATGCAGCACTGTCATATGATATGGTGTCAGGTACAAGCAGGTGATTTTTTTGAGGTTATGTGTGATTTTAAATTTCCTATGTAATCAGACATACAGTTTTTTACCTTGTGAATGATAAAAGCATATATGATGTAGGTTATGAAATACTAAAGAGGGATCTGAGGCAAATATAAGGACAATAATATAATACAAGGACAAAACCAAACCAAAATAAAAAGCAAAGCAACAAAGCAAAAAAAACAAACAAACAAAAAAACAACAACAACAAAGCAAAGAAAAAACAAAGCAAAACAAAGCAACAAAATCAATACAAAAAACAACAAAGTGTAATAACAAAACAAACTAAATAAAAAAAAACCAACAAAGCAAAACAAACTACATAAAACAAAAGGGAAGCAAAACAAAACAAAATAACAAAACTAGATAAAGCAAAGCAGACAAAACACAGAGGCAATTAGTTGTCTGTGTTTAGGGGAGTTCTGGACAACTGGAATGGGTTATTATTGGCTGCAAAGATAAATGAACTGAAGTCAATCAATCAAGTCAGTCAAAAAAAGTTAACTTTAAAAAGACACTTTTTAATGCAGGGTAGAGACGAGACTTGACTTGAATCAGTAAGAAACCACCTAGAATTGCCCTAGCAACCCTTAAAATGCCATATTTCTTTTAGAAAGTGTAAAAACAGCATGTAAGTACTGTTCAGTGTATTGCTCTTCATATGTTTCCCATGATGCTGACTGTGTCCCTCACATGCTCACTGTAAGTCTAACGCAGTCAATCATTATCCATGATGTGACTACAGTAGTTACTGTCAAATGCCTGGAGGTGCTGGTAGGTAAATCTTAGATATCAACGCTAGCAGAGACCAAGGACACACAGCATGTGTTTTCCCCTTGAAATATGTTATGCGGTGTCAAATGAAAAGGAGAGAAAGAGAGATAGAGGAAAGGTAGTGTCTAAAGAAACAATGTTAGGTGCGCAGAGGAAATTCTTCAGGAGTAGCATATACAGTACGAAGCCTCAGAAGGTTGTGAGCTGGGTCACGTAATACAGTCTGTACCTCAGCTTTAGTCCACAGTCTCTGAGCAGAGGAAACAGAACCCATTGCACTACAGAGGCCCTTCTGTCAACACGGACAATTTTAGGTCCCAAAGCCACAGACTGTGAACACAACGATTTCCCTTTAGATTAGATCGATTACTGTGTTTTTGGCATGGACAAACCAGAAAGTTCTCTTTCTAAATGGTAATTGCAGCAAACTTCACTAAGTATGCCAGATTAAAAACAGGTGGAAGTTTTGTAGAAGTTTGCAGTATGTTTGAAGTTAGCTTTTAACATCCAACGCCAAACATTGAGAGGAAATATTTCGTCACTGTGACCGAAATGCCCTCTGAATGTTTTCGCAATATACAATGTATCATCCAGTATACAGTTTTTCAGAGCTACAAAGGGAAGTATTGAAAGTCGAAATCATCACAGGCTGCGATATACCAGATACTGCTGAAAGGAGACAGGAATGTCAAGACAACGGATCACGAAACTGGAGTGATCTCATTGACACGTCAAGCAAACGATATACACTATGCTTACTGACGTATTCGAATCTAACTAAGCGAATCATACATTTATTCTGACTGATATTCCTGGGAAATGAGATAACCTCAGATAAAACGTGGGACTTTGAAGTGGATGCGAAGTGGGGCGGGTGTGGAGAAGGTTCCAGCAGGCCATGAGAGCTGTCAGATGCCAGTCGGAGTGACTGATGATAGGGGTTGGTGTTCGATCCCGATGCTGGTCCCTGATCTGTGTAATCAGAACCTGAGAAACAGCGGGATTACACGGGTCAGACAGGGTCAGGAGAGATGGATGTTGAACTTCCCTCTCGGCTGTGCTTAGACACTCAAAGGCGGAGGAGTTTTACATAATCAGCGGGTGGTCTCCGGGGTGCAGGACTAGAGCTCTACTAATATACATACACACACAGAGCCTCACACTCAAACGCACCCCATGCTGCTCGCACCAGAGGAAGAGACCCCACTGTGCGTCTACTCCTCAGAATTAATGAAGGTATGTGGAAGTGCTCCAGTTTTGAATAACAGAGAGGGCTGAGCTTGGTGCTCCTCAAAAGAAAGAGAATATGGCGCCTGAATTCTGTTTAAACAAATGCAGGGGCTGTCTGCGAATAGGGTAAAAAGTAGGGCCTGAGATAAGAAAAACAAAAATAAAAACAGTGAAAGGAGGTACAAAAAAATGTCAATCTAGCCAGCAAGACTAAATAAATAAAATGTTACCATTTTGGAAATAGGGAGAAAATCATGCATAGCACAGTTTGTTGTTGGTCATTAAAATCAGTTCATTAAAAATCAAATCAAGTCACCTATAATCATATAGCACTTTATAAGTCAAATCAGCTTTGCAGGGTCAACAAGAAAGTTTGTCAATAATGCAAGAGGTCATTTTTTCAGTTAAAGTCAATTCACTGATGATTCAGTGATGTCATCATCCAGATGAAAAAAATTCAGCTCTCTTCCAATAGTGTTTGTGCAATAAGTCACGCGTCCCCAACTAAACAAGCCAAAGGTGACAGTAGCAAGGAACTAAGACTCCATCTGTGTTAAAACTAAATAAAATAAAACCCTATTTACAAAATAAACTATAGACCAATGTCAAGTCCTCTGAGGTGAGACAGGACAATATTCTCATTTTGTATTTCATGCTAGCTTAATTTTCTGCTTACCAAGCATATCTAAGAGTTCATATTAGAGGTCAAATCAAGTCACCTTTATTTATATAGTGCTTACCAAACATATCTAATAGTAATATATATATGAACACCACAGTATTTGTGGAATATGCCAACTGTCTTTAATGATTTCAGGTATTTTTATATACTTTGTAGTTTAAGTGCAATTTATTTTCTTCCTGTGATTGGTCCATCACATTAAATCACAGATGCCCTAATAAAACTTCCCTCCCTTCACTCCCTTATAAATATTTATGTGTGTGTGTGTGAGAGAGAGAGAGAGAGAGAGAGAGGGGGTGAGGGGTGCTGAAAACAAAGTCCAGCCGAGGGTCTTTTGCAGAGGAAGAGGTGAAAGTGAAGTTTCTATTAAAGTCTGCTCTGTTAAATATTTATGGGTCAAGAGTCGCTTTTGGTGATACCACAGTGACAAAGAATAACCTTCCAGACTTGCAGGACAACCCCACAAGCCCTCTATTCCTCTCTCTCTCTCTCTCTCTCTCTCTCACACACACACACACACACACAGACTAAAACAAGTGTGTCAAGAACACAAAGAACCAAACAACCTTTGTTATGCCGAAACTCAGATTCCCCCCTCACGATATATATAAAGAGAATGAGAAGCAGCTGGACAATCATGTCATTACAGTGAATTATTAAAAAAGAAAAAAAAAAAGAAGCAGACACTCGTCTGTCCATTGATGAACAGAAATAGCTGGTTGACCACAAAATGAGAAAATTCTGCTCTCTTTATTGCAGTCATATATTCAGTCTGGTATGAGAGTCAGCCGACGTTTCTTTCCCACAGTCCTAAATGGACATAGTTCAAATCAACAAATGTGCATCTGAATGGCTGTTTCAAAATCTAGTAAACTACCTAGACTATCTGAATGTAACCCATCTCTCCCCTGTTTTACCCAGCAGTGGACGCTTGGGCCACACGAAAAGTGAGTGTCTTTATGTCTCCGACACATTCCGATGCTCTGAGAGAAGAGTAGGCGGTGACCTGTCACAGGGTCTGAGAGTGTTTACCAGGACGAGGAAACAGCGCTCATTATGTTTATGAATGCGGTCAGTGTGGTTAGCTGGACATGAGGTGCATCACTGAATATTAACCTACACCGAGGCTAAATGAAACTTTTAAGACATGCACAGATAAACATATTCAAGAACATTTATTAAGTCCTTTAACTTCAAGAGGAACAAGGTCAAGCAGAAGCTATATTTACACGACTGTTAATGGCTGGAATCTGCTGTGCAATAAGTCAGGACAGTGCTTCTCATGGAGTTTTACGCATATAGTTAAACCAGTACTGATGTACATATACATGCCAACAGTTTTATTGTTAACTAAAGCTTTAATGATTGCAAATTATTTTCAGTAATTACAATAAAAATAAATGTAATAGGTAGATGAGAAATTTTGCCCTGAAAACAGAAACAAATAATCATATTTTATTGTTATATTTTCAGATTTATTTCATGTTTATTTATTTGATCAAGTCTAATGTCTGAAGTTTAGACTTAATTCACATTCTACTAATGTTTAAAAGCTCCGCTAAATGTTTTCTAAATATGGGGCAAACCTCTTAATTTTCTGCATAATTTTGACCTACATTACGATCAGATGTTCATCTTAAAGTCCTCTAAAGAGAACCCAATTAGAGTAACGTGCATATCATTGTATTCTTTCCCCACTAAAGTGAGTAAATATCTCTGTAGGAGACAGTTTGTGAATATCTAAGATTATCAGTTCTTTTAAGGAGGTCATTAGAGGAACCTTGGAAATGTTTGGTCGACTGGATCAAAAGTGGCATTTGACCCAAAGGTTTGAGAACCAGTGGGCTAATCCACATCACTGACTGTACGATAAGAAATCTCAGTCTCCATAACCAAAAAGACTAGGCTGATACGAAGGCACTCATCACATGTAACAGATGCCATTACTGGCCAGAGACCTGTGTGACCTTGTTCAAACCACACTGCATCTTAAATCTCCTCCAGACATGAGGGTCACGAGGTCAATGATGATAAGATGGGAGGAAAAACTCATTTTAATGATACTCAGACTGTACGCAGCAGACAAAGAACGGACATGCCATCACTTCAAAAGGTACAACAACAGTCATTTTTTGGCATCCAAACTGTTCAATGCTCCACAATCATTGTTGCTTTTCCACTGCTATTTCACACTTAAGTCTGACAGGTAAATTAAACACTTATTCGAAGGCATTGTATTTTAAGGTCCAGGTCAGACGCAAAACAGAAAAAAATAAGCACTTTCAATGGGCATTAATTCCTCTTAACAGCAGTTGTCGAAAATCACAGCCTGGCATGATGGCATGAATGGAGCAAGATGAAAGTCTAAAATCTGACAAACACAAAGTTCGAAACAATGCACCGCGCACCAGACTCCATCAGACTTCCTGGAGTCGATATTCTGAGCCTTTTAATGATGTCCGGCAGCCAGACCGGAGCGATTAAGTCAGGTGAGCGCCCGTGCGCTACAGGAAGATATCGACTCGGGGGACTGAAGGAAAACATCCAAACAAGCGAACGAGTAGGTCGGTAAACAGGAAAATACAGGGAGGTCACAATTGCATGCAGGTTTCAGGGACAGGGCCGCACTCCAGCCGCTACTGTCCTCGCTTCCTATCGGCCGGCTCAAGCTTCCCCTCTCTCTGGCATCCTGTCTCTTGGCTCATTTGTGTATGTTTGCTTCTCTGTTTGTTAAATGATGCTGTAATTAATTGCCTCTTAATTTGCCATTGGACATTTTCCAGTTGAATCACAGAGGATGTTGCTGTACTCTCAGCTGGGGAATCCTGCAATGCTTCATGATGACCCTAATCAGACCAACAGCTCAAACACACACACACACATGTCTGGACCGTATGGAGGTTCTCAGCTGGCCAAATAGACCCTACAGCCTGATTAAGGGCGGATATTTTTAAATTCCTCCTTTTCCTAAAGCCTTATCTTGGATAAGAGATTGCATTTCCAAGGGACTAAGCATGTTAGCATGACTAACAATAAGATAAAGGTGTCCCTTTGAATCACAATGATCTGAGTTTTATTGAGACGCCATGTGAAATGGTTTTCACAGTGAAATATGTGTCTTATAGAAATAATTCCAGTCAACAGTCTGTATTGAACCTAGCACAGAGTCTGATCCACATATTCAGAGAGCAATAATTAGCTTGAAGAGGGATTTGCTTGCAGCCTAACCCGACCTTTGTAAGCTTAGTGAATAATGGCCTGAGACTTCTACTAACAAACGGCACATGCAGAAAAAAAGACCACTGCTGAAAGACAAAGTGATTTTTTTTTCCCTCTCTAAATTCCGTCGGGGGACTTTTAAGGCCGTCCCAGCGGGCCACAAACTGGACATAATAGAGGAACAAGACCCCAGGACGGCCAGTCAAGATGTGAATGTGAGACTGGCTGATTATTATTTTGTGTGTGTGTGAACTTCACAATACCAGATGTAAAATACTCATTAAAGTTTCACAACATTGCATTATTGTGACATTTCATTATACTCAATTCTTTTGAATTCATTATCTGGATTTTATTCATACTGATGGGAAAAGGCAGAAATATTTCTGTACATGACGCATTATTTTAATAAACTCAGCGTTATTATGAAATATTTCAGAAACACTTCACCATAAGGTTCACGTTAACATTTATTAATTCAAAAGCTAACACAAACATGCAACAAGAATGAACACGCATACTTTTACAGAATTTATAATTCAATGTTACTTCATGTTAATGATTTATTTCCTATTTTAACAAATGTTCAATTGACTCGATACTCTAAAAATTATCAATATTGAAAACGGTTCTGTTGAAAAGAACAGCAGTTATTTCAAACAGAAATCTTTAAGTTTTAATGCCTCCTTAATACATAAAACGAATTATTTCCTTGAAAAAAATCTTTCTAAACCAAACCTTTCAAACAGTAGTGCATACTAATACATCTTACATTAGTGTATTAGTTCAAAATTATAATTAGCCTTTAATAAGTTTAATAAAAGCAGTACATATTTTTATCTTGGTACAAAAATGTTGGTCTTAACAGAACAAAAAGACAATTATAAAGACAGAATAAAATGTCCTTGCGATCCATCTCTTGAAGTAAACATCTTTTCTTTTCTTTTTAACAAGAGAAACTGCTGCAGCTTTTATATGGGGTGGTACATCAATATCAAAACACATCCACTGCACTCATTTTGTTGGAAAATTGAGGCCTGCGAGGCAATATCATACTGACAGACAGGGACACATCGATTTTGCTCTCCACTGGGAAAGAGCAAATGAAAGTAAGAGACAAAAGAGAGAGAATTCAACCGATAGATGGACACGAAGGCAGAGGGCTCAGCCTGACACATCCTGTCAAACTCTGAGTGTGCATCCCTGTTGACACATAGAGAAAAGAAGCACAGCCACTCGCACACACACACACACACTTCAAACACACAGTTCTGACCTCTCCAACACTTTCTTTCCACTCATCTGGTGACAAACTCTATTTTTAGGCCATTATATTCCAGGAACTCGCACTTTTCACTAGGGGTGCACCGATCCGATATTAGGATCGGATATCGGCCCCGATATTGAAAAAATAGCTGGATCGGGGATCGG
>JAUCMS010000024.1:16115923-16134187 GCA_032357445.1 Enteromius radiatus
TTTCAGTCGTCTTTTGCAAACACTTGATTTCTATAAGAAGTAGGAAACGATGGTGTTTGAGACTCACAGTATGTTATTTCCATGTACTGAACTGTTATTATTCAACCATGCCAAGGTACATTCAGTTTAAAGCTAATTATTAAATTATATTTATGTCACATTAAAAAAAATAGATTACAATATCTGAAATGGTTAATAACAATCTGAACTAGAAGAGTTAAATTCTTTATGATTCTGTATGTGCCACCTTAAGACGTCTTACAGAACTATAAGTCTCTTGCCACACTAACAGTAGAGATCTTTCCACCAGTTCTCTTCAGCTTTGACTTTGTTCTGTTAAAACCTGTCAAGCAGTCTTCAGTTTTAAATGCTTCAGTTTTTTTTTCTTTAAAAGCATTCTGGACGTATATATTGGTTGTACTCTTGAAGGTTTTCAAATCCTGGGTAAGGTTAATGCACACATTTACAGTGGAGCAAAACAGATCTTTTCAGACCTTGAATATGCTTGACCTTAAAATGAAAGCATGATACATATTCTATATGACATCCAGACCGCTCTGAATCACATGTAGTTGTGATTTGTGTGCAGCAAGGGTGCACCTGGAACGGCATACTGGGACTGTGACCGGCGCACAGTGAGCGTGTGATAAATGACTCCATGATCATGCACATTTAACAACCTCCTGAATCAGGTAAAATCAAAAGCCCTTGAGTGAAAGCAGGTTTGTAATTCAGCAAGCTTCTAGAAATATCAACATGTTGAGCCTGGGTTAGAGAGGGAGGGCTTGATTATGTCTCAATTGGGTCTGTATGAAAACTGTATTCCATTATTACAGCTGTCAGAATATTGCACTTCAGAATTGATCATATTCTGCGTTCTGTGCAATATCTTTCACTCTTGGAAACTGAAAAAAACTGAATTTAGCCTTAAAAACACACCATATCTTACCCATGTGGTTTGTGTGACGCAGTCCTCACTCTATAATCAACGCCTGGAAGGAAGCAGATGACATGATTGCCTGTTGAGGAGCTGATGTTACTAATTAAAACAGGAAAAGTGATGACTCCTCTCATCCTCACTGAGTTATCATGCTCGCTGTTGGCTTTGGCCTTGACGTAGCCCCCTCGCTTCTTCCTCCTGATAAGTGAGAGAAAGAGGCTTTAGGAGAAAATAGGAAGGAAGAACAGAGACTATCACCTCGGCTGTTGTGGTTTTAGCTCATGATTCAATTTTGAATAAAAAATAACATCAAAAACGCTTTAGATTGGAACAACAAAAACAAGTATGCAGGATGTTTCATTTTTTAGATCACCTGAAATGTATTTACCCTTATGTCATCCTAAACCTGTATGACTTACTTTCCTCTGTGTACCACAACAGCATTGGACCCCACTGACATTTTTCAAAATAACTAGATACCTCTTTAAATGAAGATCTGCTTTAGGAATACATTTTCTTTTCCCAGAGCAGCGAGGATGACTTTACAGGCCAAATGCTCATCACTCTTCAGCCGTTTAAGAGTTTTCCCGTGGTCTACATAATCTTTAATGAATCAGAGTGTATTTACACAAAAAGGTCAGAGATATTCCTCTAAGCACTCCAGAGCTTCCAGAGCTGGATCGGGAGGTTTGACATTAATCCTGAGGGTAATGTGGGCCTTCCTGTGGCTAATGAAATCTGAAGCCTGAAAATGGCCGCACCTAATGACACTCCCTGACAGTTTTTGAATTAAACAGCCATGGCTGCTGGGATCAATCTAAATAGCACACAGATGGCCAACACTATTTTTCTCTTCTTTTCTACCCCTAAGCACTTGCATATGGGATCAAATTTGCTATCTCAGAAGCACCGCTCTCAAAAAAGCTATTCTGGATATAGTGCTTTCTGCCTGTTTGTTTTGCTTAGGTTCTAAATATTTCTTGCTAAAAGAAAGTGCCACAGATTTAAAATGATTACTCAAAATGAAACGAAAGGGATTATTCACCCACAAATGAAAACTCTGCCATCATGCAATCATCCTGATGTCATCCTGTGAATTTTTGGTCCATTTATTGGAAGTTAATTAGCTCCAATGTTGTTTGGCTCTCAACTTTCTTTAGCATATTTTATTTTGGGTTCTGCAGAAAAAAGTCATACTTGGAACAATATCAGTGTGAGCAAATGATGAGAAGATAATAATTTTGAGTGGACTATCCCTGGACGCTACCATATATTGCATCACATTATTATGAATAGGAATTTACATTTTTTTGACTGCACTGGAAATAAATGCTAGTTTTTATATAATTATTTGCAAAAATGTATAAATAAATAAATGGGAGGCTCTGCAATGTGTGCATACACACACATTATTCCCTTCATGTAGGAAAAAATAAATAAAGGTGCATCATAAAGCGTCATAATCTTACTTTGTCAAAATATCTCATAAACAACCTTTCACAAATGCATCCAGTTTGACAAAAATATACAACACAGAACAGAGTTGAAGGTGACTTTTTGTAATGGTGTTGATGAACCTCTTTTCTTTTAAGTACTGTGTCTCTCTGCTCATCTGCATGATGGAGAAAAAACATAAAACATAATATAACACCCTTTTTCTAAACGCAGCAAGAAAAATGAATCTTGAGAAAGGAAAAACAGCACAAGATGCTTAAGAGAGGACTCAAGATACACATTAAAATAAAAATTCATTTACTGTGTGAAATGATATGCAGGCTTATTCACCCTGTTATATGAGAATAGTATACAAGGTGCAAATTATGTGCTTGATAAATGGATTTAATTTCTCATCATGAAATAGTGTATCCTCTCTCAAATAATTCAATTTAGCAAATGTTAACTTGAGACTGTGAGAAGTCTCCTGTCAGAATATTTCATATATCTGTGCCATCTCTAATCAACATCAAATGAAAGTTTCCAAGTGCGTTCTTGATATCTAAAACAAACAAGACACTCTTATATACAACTGCATAAAAATCCCTTTTTGACAGTCCAATAAAGGGTATACCTGAAACAATCATCAAGGAGAGGGGCTTCAATAATAGCTGTCACTCTTCTGGGAAGGTTTTCCTCTAGATGTTGTAAATGGCTTCAAGGATAAGACCCAAGAGCCTTGCTGACACCAACCAGTGAAGCTGGGTGGTCCTATTCATCCATAAGGTGTACACAGTTGAGGTTCAGGTCTGGGGTTTGAGGGGACCAGTCAAGTTCTCAGAAACCCAGTGACTTTGCATTGTAATGCAGAATTAAAAAGATACTCAGCACTTTACTAAAAATGTTAATGGAGTTTGTTCAATGCTTGATTTTAGGCGAAATGCATTGCTTAAGTTACTAAAAGTGTACTTTCACTTAAGCTCAAGCTGCTGTTTTGGAAACGAGAAGATCTTCTGCACCTAACACCACAGTAACATTTCTCAGATAGACAGCTCCACTCTTATGCTGCAAGCGTCTTTTACCTCTTACATTAAAAAGCTGTTTCAGCCACTCTCTAATCGCTGAGATCTGAGAAGCTTTACATGACATATTTGGCACTCACAGTCAGGCCAAGATGATGATACGCTGTTTGTACCTCCCATTGGCTCAGACTTTTCTTGGCAGCACTTAATGTGATGATCAGGGTTGGGAATGTGCTCCCATTTTTGAGCCACTCAGCATTTACCACTGCCCTGTACTTGATAGGGCACAGCATGATCTGTAATGTCATGCTTCGCTCTCTTCTGGGTCAGATCTGGCTGTCAGTGGGGTTGGTGTCCAGGCACATAGCGCCTCAGGAAAGCCTAAGGATACAATCAATCAGCATGAACCGACTGACATAATGATTCATTCAGTGCACATCCCTCACTGAAATTTCGGCCCCTGTGCACAAACCTTCTATGGTAGATTGGGACAGTTAGGAAAAGTTGATTGATCTAGACTGAACCAAACATTGAAGTTCATTTGAAGGCAATGAGTGGATGAACGGTGCATTACAATCAAGTAGGCTGATGGCAGAGTGCCTCTTCTCCAATATTCTGCATCAGAGAAGCACATGTCATCTTGGCCCGGGCAGAATGAGGGCCATGCCTTATGTCTGTAATCCGACGCAGAGCGATTAGTGGACACTTTGAGCACCAACTGAAAATATTCACACACACACACACACAGAAATATTATGATATTTAGCTGAGTCACACCCTTACAAATAAGTGTCCATGTGTATGTGATTAATCTGAGCCATTACATCAGTACTAACAATTACAGTTGGGTGGGTGTGGGGATTTGAATTCATAATTTGGGTATACACATCTCTGACCCAAACTATGAATTCAGGATCTCACACTTCATGACCTAGAAACACCTAAACAATCCTAGACTTAAATCTAAAGGTCATCTTCACATCAAAAACTGTTCCTGACTTATTATACACACCTCATTAGTAAATGCTATGCTATAGAAAATGAATTACAATATTAACAAATACATGTATGTACCAATTATGCATCTTTATACTGTACACACACTTGCCTGCAGTCTCAATCCAATCCATCATATTATGAAGGTTAAACGCATATCAAAAGCCAATTTCTTCTTTTTTTAAATGAGTGCAATCATAAAATTGTTCATTTCAGCTGCAGATTCTTTCAGAGTCTGTGGTAAAACAGCTGTGAAAAAGTACTGAAGATAGAAAATCACAGATAACAGATAAGAAAAAGTGTCTGAGCAGCTAAATTACCACATGAGACAGATGAAAGATTTCGCAGTACTATTTTGAAATGCTGGTCAGCAGCTTGCACTGTGTGCTGACTAGTGTGAAATTGAAAAATCTGCACAATGTGAAGCAAACCATTTCAGTCTCACCTTTTAACTCACAGGTATCAGTCAAAAAAAAAAAGAGAGACAAATCTTTGGAATTCAGCAAGAAAGCAACCTGAGCATGACAAAGAAGAATACAAAATACAAAGTTTGGTGGAAATAGCGAACAAACAACATCCTACACACACACACACAAATGCATGTTAATCGACACAAGAAGTGTTTTAAACATATTCCTCCATATTTGTGCTATGTGGACTATACTGATTCCCCCACTGAAGGTCTAGTTGCTACGTAACAGAGAAGGGTCAGTGGCACTGTGAAGGGTGAATGGATTCCTCCAGAACAGTCCATTTATCAAGTGCTGCCAACATGCCAAACGCACAAAGGACAACACATCCACCGCTAGATCCTGCTCCTTTCACCGTTTCTTTCCAGCCCCCCTTTCCTTCTTTTATTTTAACCTTTATCTTTGTCTCTAAATCTTACAAAAAAGTTCACAAAAAAACGCAACTTCGAAATTCCACACAAGATGTTAAATGTCAGCTTAACACAGGAATGGGACACCAGGGATGCGATAATAAGAAAATTCTTCCAAATGTTCAAGTTTTGTCACATAAAAACCACCACTTATAAGTTTCTCGAATGACCTCGCTAATAAGAACACTGTACAATAGGAAAAAGATTTCATATGTTCTCCATCGCAGTGAGAGCAAAACAAAACCGCTGCTAATGAGACCCTGATCATGTTGAAAAATGACCCGAACTTGCACTCCCCCCCCCTTACAGGTGGGAACCGAGGCACGACCCAAAGGAACGATTTATGATATGGATTCGCCGGCTTCTGAGCTGGTCATTAAGTAGTACAAGTCATTAACCTTTTTTTGCCCATTTTAGCTGATAACAATGCACAGCTGCATCTCGAGAACTATAGCTTTTGACTTTACGCGTGACACAAAATAAATTGTATTTACGACTCTAAGGCAATGCTACAAGGCGAAGTGTGAATTGTTATGTTATTCTTCACAGACAGAGCAAAGAGAAGTCATAGCAGGGAAGGTGTCAGCCCATCAAAGACGAATTTCACAGAGATAAGAAACAAAGACCGGGTTCAAAACACTGCCACTCCACCATAGCTTTTATGGAGGCTTCTTATTTCCTATTCACTCGAAGCCAAAAGCAGGAATCCACTGCATTTCCACACCTCACATTCATCCCTTCAATTCTGAAACCGTGTGTCACCTCCAGAAGATAACAGACTGAGCTTCTGACAATGACTTTGAGAGCAGTGAGTGAAACAGCAATCTATCAGCGCACCCATGACGAATGTAGGGTAAAAACGCACTGCTGCTTTAATGGCAAATGACCCCGTAACGGCACTTGATACATCCATTTCTTTATTGACTCCTCTCCTTGTCTTTTGTTCACCTTGGCCTGATTGCATCAGAGCAAATAATGACCTCTTCATGAAAATGACTAAAATTTTCCTGCTAAAGTCCCTGGTGCTGGCAGACTGCGGCGGAAATACACAGAGGAGAGAACGGCAGACGTTTAACTGATGCTAATGATGAAATTAAGAACGCAGACCACTAATGAGGACAGAAAAAAGACTGGAATACGAAAATCTTGAAAATCACTCCGTTTTGCATAATTAGCACTTTCCTTTGTCGTTTCATGATTTCTGTGCAGCAGTTGTTGTGTTTCATGTCCACTGATTGCAGCCTCACATTTTCGGACACGTTCCAGACTAAACATGACGTGTGCAACACCTGGAATATCGGTTATCGCACATTAATGGGATCTAAGGTTAGCCTGGCAGCGGAAACTGTAAACAGGAGAAATTTTGCTAGAAAGGATAGCGTGGTCATTTGTAGATCATTCATGAAGATGAAGATCATAAGAGATGATGGAGGAGTGAGCATTGTCCGACTTCAAAGTCCTGTTCAAGAACACTTAAGGCCCGAGTGCCGCTACCGCTCTTCCTGAAAGTAGTCTCTTATCTCTCAACTTACATCAGTTCCACAGACTCTGATCCACAGCCAGCCTGACACTCTACTTTCTAACTTTAAGAACTTACAACCAGCATGTATTCAAACCAAGCCGGCCGTTTCTAAACTGCGTGCGACGGTGTGAAGTGATCGCAATTCTGATAAGAATATCATCGGGGAGGAAAAGGGAACACGCTCTGCTATGGCTTTCTCTACGACCTCTCAGTTTGTTTTGACTTCTTTTCATCTTACTGCTACAATAAATGAACTGTGGTTCTGGATGAACAGCATATCTCTTCTTTTAGATCAGTTTTTTTTTAACATGACAGAGACAGGCGCGAAAGCAGAGAGAGGAAAAAACACTGCTAAAGGAAGGAAGGATCTGGAAAGCGGTGCATATAGAAAAACAAAAGCACCATTAGAAGTCCAAAAACCCATGAGAAAAGTTGGCATGTATCTTCAGCGCACACAAAAGTCCACTAAGCACACGGCTATAAAGGATCCCAGAGATGTTTTCATCAGAGCCTTTGAAACACAGACAGCTGGGTGACTTCAAAATCAGCGCTTGCATTATCTGGCACCTGTGAAACTATCCAAGAGATGCACATCTCTGATTAGATGCTGGTTGTACAGTCAAAGCTGTTGTGAGTTTGTTTTTTTTAAGGTTTCTGGAATAAACCCTTGACAAAGAGTATGTGGGCTTCAGACTGTATAAAGACATCTCTGTTTAAAAACAAGACAGCTCATTGATTATGCAAAGGACCATAGGGTTTTTTCTGAAACATGTCTTTAACTGTCTGTACAAGGTCAATAAGAAAAAATAAAAATATGCAGATCTGAAGTGTCCTATGAATAAAATGGAGCAGATCAACATATTGATTGTGCAAAGATACTAAAAAATTATTAAAAAATAATACTAAAATAATAAAATAGTTAAATACAATGCTTTAATAAAAGTGAAAAATAAAACAAAACAAAAATAAAATCAATGCTATTTAAATGCACAGTACAAATTAACACAATTCAAAACAGCGCAATAAAATAATACAAATAAAATAAATTTACTACAATGTAAATCGATTCCATGTAAATGTGAAAAACAAAACAAAATAAGAAAAAGATAAAATGCTGATCAGTGCAATTTAAACGCAACACTATTCAGCTCAAGGTGAAAAAAATTGTACTACAGACCAACACAAAGCAACTCGGTGTACAAGCAAAGGTGAAAAATTGATTTTTGGATTCCTTGCATTCACACGAAGTGAAAACCTGCATTTGAAACTTGCTCTGTTGAAATGACAGTGACCCTAAACTGTCATCCCATGTTAGCCATGTTAGCGCGCTCTCACTGATGGGCCGGATAACCTGGATTATGGAGACAGCTGCTGCTGAGTCACGCAACAGTGAAGCCAGTGTTCACTGGAGATAATTGGCTGGTCCAGGGTAAATAATGAGCTAGAAATTAACAACTGTGCATAGCCAGAAATCCTCTGCAATAGATTTCCATGAACGCAACTCATGGATTCAGAAAAAAAAAACAAAAAAAAAAAACAAATTGCACATTAGTAAAGAAATTACTGGGGAAAATCCAACCCCTTGTCTACAGCACAAGAAACTGCATGGTTTGTTTATATTAAATATCCATGGCTGGGTAGACAAGATTATGGGAATGAAAGTTTAATCCACTGACCTGATGTTTGATATGGGGAATCTGTGTATATTTCAATATTTCAGCTTCACTGCCAAAACTAGCTAAACATTACAGAACATTAACAAGTTCTTGGCTTTGCAAGTATACAGGCCTGGAAAACAATACTCACTATATGATGGTGTGCTTCAGACTATTTTAAACCAGCAGATCCCTCAACAGCATTAACAAACATCCGCCCGCATTTATTCAGGTACTGTGTTTGGTGCCTGGACTAAACACAGATACAATTAAGAGGCGGATAACAAACAGGAAGAACATTAATCAAGAATGCAGGCAAATCATAAGGTAAACATTTTATGTCATAAGTTGCCGTTTATAGCTTTGGATAAAAAACAAAACAAAACACCTGTTGATTTTCCCGTATTGATAGATATCAATAAACTTGAGTGGGCGTCAGCTTTGTTTTCGATGACCCAGAATGAATTCAGTTTAACTGGGAGGATAGACATTCTTCACTAAATTGTAAAATCAGAAAGGGTTTCGGTTGATGAAACACATTGGTATGTGGAAGCGGTAGCTAACTGGCATTCCTACCCTCAAAGAGCTTCCTGTAAACATCCAAGTACTTCCTGTGAGGTCAGATATGCCAGGTGCATCATGAATATGTCTAAAAACAAAGCAACAAGGAAATATATATATAAATAATATTTGCAGCTCTGATTTTAAAACAGCATATGCAAGGTACTTAAAATGTCACAACACACAAAGAGGATTAAAAGTAATTTGGTGCATAATTTGGGGAATGTTACAACCAAGTCATGCATGCTCTTAAACATCTTTCTTCAGCATTACAACATGCCATTCATACTCTACCGCAAACTACAGTTATATCTTGTTAATTTTTATTAATCCTCTCATTAAAATGCCTAAATCGACTGAGGCATTTATGAGCAGATACCAGCCATACATAAAATCTGGACAGTGTTCTTCAAAAAAATTATCTCCTGGCTAAAATTAGTTCACTGGAGGATAAGCACCTTCAGACTTTGCATTGGACAGTACCAGATGAGAGGATTACTTCACATGTGGAGTGAAGGCTTCAAGTGGACCGTGCTAAAATGGAAGGCGCTCGTAGTTAGGTCTGAAGAGGGTGTTACAGACATGCTTGCCTGGGGCGATTGACCACAGAAAACAAGTCCACATGGAGCCAAGGTCCCACAAATGAGAATTAAAAACAGCAGAATTCAGGTTGCCTTGAGCAGCCACTTCATTTGTTTAAAATGCATTTCATTCCTGAATAAGCAACAGTGGAATATAGACATTGAAAATCTTCCAACATTATTAATTGTTTGATCAAAATATCTTTAACACAAAGTATTTTGAATTATTATATTTAGACAGAATGATGCATTACTTAGACTGAGCTAGTAATGAGAAGATATTTTTGTAACAAAACCATATGGCAGGCATCTTGATTAAAACAATTCTGACAACATTGCAGCACATAATACGTTCATCCGTCCTCAACTACCCGAGTCTCTTGGCCTCTAGCTACATTTGTATTTAATTCTCTTAGCGACTGGATTATGGGAATGTCCATCTGGGCGTTGAAAATGAAGAGGGTGGGCCATAAACATTTTAAACTGTGGTAGATTAATGGCACCAGAGACTGTAAATACAAATACAAATGAAAACAAATATTTCAAGCAAGAAAATAACAATTAATGGAATAAGTTTACAATACACTTCAACTCTACATGCATGTAATTCACAGACAATATAAGAAATGTTTTATCGCTTCAAGGCTTTTCATATCACTCACCATTCAATACGAGAAGTGAACCTCTTCCTGTTTACTGAACGAAAAATTTCATGCAATACCCAGCGTACCTCTGCTCAGATTTTCATCAGGCCTTTTGCTCTTGAAGAGAATGGAAATCTACACACAGAGCAAAACAAATGACTCTGAAAGTCGTTTTTCTATAACAGAAAATGTGCCACCCAGTTTATGAAAGTTCAACTTGTCAACATGATATGTTAAAAAACAGAAAACCATCTTTTGTTAATGTGATGTTGTTTCGTGACATGCACCACCTAAACAATTCTGAGAAGGGTGTTTGTTTGGCTAATATCAGAAAGCTGCCCTCTCTCTCTCTTTCTCTCAGTGGGAGGGTTAATGATGAGGGTGGAGGTGGGGGGGGAGAAGCCCCCGTTTCCGTGACCCCCAGAGTCAGGCATACATAAGCAACATGAGGGACTTGGGCTCCTTATCCAAGACAAACCGACTCTCTTCACACTCATTCTACCGGACTTCCAATTCACAAAAGAGAAACGCTCACATCACGGCAGGAGAACTCCGACAGAAACCTGCCCTCAATCTCAGCGGCGCTGTCACACACTTGCACACAGATATACAAACACATTCACAGCCACACACACACACAGACACACGCGCACACTGAAGAGCAAACAGTCTCTCTCTCTTTCTCTCTTGCTCTCGCTCACCCACTCTCCTCTCCCTCCCATCCACACACGCACACCACTACAGTATATCAGCTAGCGACTGGCAGGGAAACGGAGGGGAGAGCAGAAATGAATGTGAAGATCTTGACGCTGGTGATTGTGCTGGTGGTTTCTCTGCTGTGTTCAGCCAGTGCTGGTAAGTCAGGAGCGTGACGGCTGTTGCCCGGAGCCTCCCCTTGTTTATCTTTTTCTCTCTGCTGTTAGCCTTGGGCTTGGGAACGGGAATGGGCAGCTGTAGTTGATCAGTTACCCAGCATGAATAGCCTTCTGGGGCTGGGGAGAGGAGGGAAACGGCACCTGGCTGCGCGCTGTACTGCACTGCAGAGGTTTGGCTTGTTATTGTGCCCGTTTAATGAAGTTAATTGTGCCATTGGTGAATTACTTGCCGACTTTACCGTGACATATGTAGGAAAATAACAGCAACGATAAGGATGCTGATGATTCTTCCTGGTGTCATGTAACGCTTGGCTTTCTAGGATTATGTACTCCTGGATGTCGTAAATGTAAGGTGTATGTAATGAGCTGTTAAAAACAGCAGATGGTTGTATAATTTGCATTCCGATATTATCTCTTTAAAGGTGTATTTGATTCTTTTTTTTCGGGCTGTGCCACATCATGGATGAATTCTCACGGCTGAAGCTACACAGCTAAGAGTTCTTGCGATTTATTCCAAAAACAATCTGCTATTGTACTGTTATGTAATTTGTGCTCAAACACCATGGCTTTTTTTCCATCTGCCTCTACAATAAAACCTATTATGAAGGATGTCACACAAGTCTCAAAGCTCTGACCGAGAGCTCGAGTCAGGTGACCGGTGGCCACCCTGCAGATGTGATGCAGGTAACAGGCTCGTGTTAAAAAACAACTGTGGCCCTTGTGTAAACGCTCGCATCTCTCTAAAGTCCGACTGCTGGGAAGCATGTGTGTTTGAAGGGTGCTGGCTAGCGGCTACTCTGCGCATCAAACGGCCCCTACGCCCTGCATTTCCACACACGTTTGTTATGGAGACGCTGCTATTTTGGTCTCTGCACGAGTAAATGGGAAGCAATTACCTTGCATTACGGTCAGTGTCGTTTTTCACTCTCCTTGCGTGTGTGTGTGTGGAAGGACGGGATCAGGCTCACTAGCTAACGTCTGATCCGGGTCAGACTGCCTGCTTGTCATTATTAGTAGTATTATCTCCATCCTGAGATGGAGGTGAGGGAGCCGCAGGGAGCCGGAGCTGTGCGCTGTCGCGGGAAGGTGTTGGAAGCGGCTCGGTGTGTAGGCAGCGGGTGTGAAGCCTTTCATCTTCAGACAAACGCTTTTCCAGTACACTGGGAGTTTGCTGGAAATTGGCATCTGTGCGATTAGAGTGATCTATGCACCGCTTTTTCTCAGGTTGAAAGAGGGTGGGGACGCGGAGGAGAAGTCATGGTGCAACAGGCGACAACGGCTTTGCTACCGCATACATTGAGTGTCACCCAGCAGAACGGCTGCGGCCCTGCTAATCTCGTCTGCGCATACCTCAATCTGCTCGCCTTGTAATGGGCTTCCCCTCAAGAATGGGCGAATCTCGAGCGCATTGAGCCGTTCATAATTCATCCTGAAAGCAATCTGTCTTCCACTCTCAAGTCTGGTATGTAAACACTTCATATTGTGGAAACACTCTGAGTTGTCAGTCCGAGTCCGGTATCGACGCATCATCTTTCAAAGTCACGGAAGCACGGGATGAATCCTTTCAAAAATACAGTCTGGAGAGCAAACACGCACGCACAGAAGTCTTGAGATGGTGTAATTTTAGTTACCTGGTTTGTCCTCTTCATCCAGGTGAGGGTGTGGAGATCAGATCTTGGAGCTTTATCTGTTTGAAATCATCTTTTGGGAAAAAAACAATTCCGTGCAAGCTGTCAACAAAGCTATTATTCGCTATTAAACTTAGAGATCTTGCATGGGCTTGTCGCTCGCTGTCTATCCTGGGTCGGCATGAGACCCCTGCAAAACAAATATAGGGCTCTTCAGGCACACAATGTTTTTTTAGCAGAAGGAAAGCGGGGAAAGAGCAGGATATTTTGTGAAATAACACCAGTGGCCCTGAGCTAACAGCATGAAGGAAGCATTAAATCATAATTCCATGCATCCACCTAATTTAAAGAAGGTGTTTGCGGTTATGCACTTGATTATAGGGGACGTGGAGAGTACACAAACAACCAAACTTTTCCAGATGTCCAGTGATAACATGATAATCATATTCAAACAGCATGAAGGAGATGAGCGCTACAGAAAGGTCATTACAGAATTATAGAGAATCATTCAGCTGTGCTTCGAGGCATGATAGGGTTTTGGCTGAGTTCCTCTCTTTCAGAGGCATGCACACACACATACGTGCACATGCTCACACACACATACAGAGGGTCAGTGACTCAGATCTATTTTATGACTAACCTGGATATTCTCTATGGTTTCACTGTAAGGACAGCAGCATAATTTCTTAGAGGCTGTAACACAATTGAATGTGATGCAATCTGGATATATTCACTCTCTTGTCCTTCCAAACTCGCATTACTTTATCAGATTTTGACTACAAATGGAAAATGTTAGATGTTCATGTTGCTTTTTTAATGCAATGAGAGTGAGGAGGTGATCAAAATACAAATTCAATATCAATTCGTAATAACAGTAATAGTAATATCATAATAACAGTAATGACTTTTCTGCTGCATTTCAAGTGTTCTGAAGCCTAGCCTACTAAAATCTAATTTATTTACAAAATCTTGAATTTCATGCAATTTAAGTATGTGCATATGTGACATGTTTACATATGAACAAACATAAACGAGTTGTGGTACATTTATTACATTTATTAAATTCAATTTCATTTGGCATCAGAAGGCTTAGAATACAGTCATATGCTCCACTTTTTAATACCTCCACAGTGATTTTTGCCGTTTTGGCACCTCCATTGGAACGGAAAAGAAAAGAATAGTGTGAATGCTCTCAAAACTGGTTAAACTTCTATTTTTGAGTATCTCAAACGGTTGAGCATGGCGCTAGCAACACCAGTGTCAAAGGTTTGATTCCCAGGGACTGCATGAACATGAAAGTTGCTTTGGACTAAACTGACTTCCAAATGAAAACTGCTGTTTCATGCTAAAAAAAGTTTGGAACTGAAGACATGAAGGTGGCATTAAGTTGATCGATTCTCTAAAGAACTATTCATTTATATTAATTGTACGCAGCTACAGTACATAGTATTTTTGTCAATACGTAATGCCCTTTCAAACTGATCAAGCAAGGTGTCATCTGCACTCTCTGCCAACTTGTTGCACCCTTTTAAAAATACTTCAGAAATATCTGCCTAGAGCTGTGGAAGTGGTTGTTTTTTCCGGCTACACAGCTTGGCAGAGCAGAACCAATAAAACAGTGCCCTTTATAAAACAGAGTACATTTTCTGAGCTCTATTATAACTCATGTGGTAAAGACGTGGGGTAACCTTTGAGAAAAGCTCCCCAGTGGCGTTGGATGTGGATGTCTTGACATGTGTCATTACTACAGGCCAGCATAATGCAATTCAGAGCACTCTGAATATATCAGATCACCTCCACCATCAGACGTTTAAACAGATGCAGAGGAGAAATCTTGAAGGGTGCTGATGGAGGAGAAAGAAAAGAAAAAAGCGATTGTACAGCCTTCTGATGTGGCGAGGAACACAGCCACTAAAATATTAAAAGGTCTTTAAAACTTCACAGCTGGTGGTCTTCCCGAATTTGCAGGTGGACAAATGCAGAGAATACAAAGGGCCCGGTGCCAAAATTGCTTCAAATGGATGCTTGCTAACTGCTCTCTCTCAGAAGCACACTTCTGCATCTGGCTTAGCTACATGCCGCCTGCACCCACAAGCAAGCTGACGAACCATTAGCTAGGCCCCTTTCACTAAACATCAGAAACATATCCCTTCAACACCCCCGAAATCTCTTACCCCAACTTTTTAATTAAAGCCAGATACACCGAACGCCTTGCCGTGTTCACAGGGGACGCAGTATTAACCTGATTTATGGCTCCCTTTTCAAATATTAAACGTTACATTTATTGTGGTTGCTGATCAGATATGATCAGAGTGGACATTTTTATGAACAGTGAGGCGAAATGCTGTATAAATATTTCAAGTCGGCAAATAAATGTGCTTTAATTATTTTCATGCTCGATTTGAAAAGCGAGGAATGAAAAACACAATAGCAACACACAGGCCTGGTTTTGTTCTATTTAACCGCAGAAAAGAATAGTGCATTGTTGTTTGTACTTCTATCATGAGCTTTCCCAGATTATTTCAGAAGTATATCACATCAAACCATTAGTTTCTGATGCTGCACTAAATCTGCTCAGAAACAGAGAGCTGGGTTTTGATTGCTCTGAACGGTACGGATGTGAGAAAGTGACTGGACTGTTTATGAGAAGTGTTTGAGAGTTTTTGGAACACTTTACTGATGCCCCCACTGGGACTACCCATAATTGCAAGCCTTGAGGTACAAGATATCTGTGTTATGCCTTCAATTTTTATTGCTCTAAATATTAAACCGCCAATACAAGCCCGAGCCCGTGTTCTCTGATCTCTTGAATACAGGGACATGCACATTAAATGTAACACCTCTGTACATATTTTGCTTATAAAACTATTCTGATAAGTATCTGAATGTCAGCCAGACACTGCACATCAGGCACAGTAAGAAATTTGTTTTTAAAATGTCCAGAAGGGACAATTCAAAACTGAAAGATATTAGGTGTCGAAGCATGCTTTATCATTTCCTGTCTTTCAGTATAGAACGAATGAGATATATGCATGATAGTTGATATCATATCCCATGAGAAACCAAACATGCTATTACATTGAATGAATGAGTCTTGTTTGTTAAACTAGCATGCAGAAATTGGACCCGGATTCTGAAAACACATATACAATTCAGACAGAAAGTTTACTCAAAGATTGTGAAGCTTTACATTTAATCTTATTCGGGTTAAACACTGTGGTTGATATACCAACACACATAAACAAAAAAAGGTAAATGAACTGTCAGTAATTAAAAAAACGGCCTGCAACTTGACCCACAAAGTTACTGTGAGAACCAGGGCAAATTTTGTAAAACAAAAACACTCAGCCATTCACATCTGAGCTGTTAATCACGCACCACCAGTCAGTTCTCGTCCACACGACACATATGTATCTTTTCATGACTGATTGTTTGGTGTGATCTCAGCTGGAAATATCCCAGCATGCACTGGTTGACACTCGTTTCAGTACCTCGGCACTGGGCCCGAAGCAGGAGAATTGAAGCTACGTCATCACACATCCACTTTAAAGACAGCAAGCATGCAGGCTGACAGCTGACAGCACAATAGTAAGGGTGGATGTGGTTCATTACCGATTAGAGAGCCCTTGGAGTAGACAGCCGGAGAATCTCATCGCTAAAGAGCTAGCGTTTTCTTGACGATTACCAACATGCTGAGTTTGAGCCCATCACTGCTGACAAGAATATTCGGGTCTCGATCACCGCCGAGGCAAATCCTCTTTGAGACTGCATGCTGTTTTTCCCTGGAAGCCAATTGAGAAGAAATCGTACTTAAGATGCTTTGCATGATCGGCTCTCTTGATTTTCTTGTACTTAAAGGTCCAACCTGCAGTAACCTCTACCCAATGATTCACCCCTACCAGTCTGAAGAGCTGGTGCGAGAGCTTGAGCAAGTCTTAATCAGCCTTCTCCCCTTTTTTTTTCATCTTTTCTCTTTCTCTCAAAACATCATTAGCAGTCAAGGCAGCAGCCATAGCGCTTTGAACCTGCAGCTCTCTGATCATTCGGAACCGGGCCATTTCTAACCACATTATTATAGCTTAGCACTAATTTGGGTCATGTGTAGTTTGCTTGCAAGGCTGCACAGCATCTGAGTGTGTCAGGAACAATCAGAGAACGGCGTGGTGACAAGCAGCTACAGCCACTTTTATCAATGCGCCGCTCTTATTTTCAGTAACCGAGCTCAACGTGGAGGTGTGGGAAAGTCTGTGAACTTTTCAAGCAATTTGGTTTCTCTGCGGAGTCACAGAACACAATGCCCGCCTTCATTTCCTCCTGCGAGCCGCGTGCTATCACAGCAGCAGCACAATGCTGAATATCAAACAGCCCCCGTTGCGATGGAGTACAATGCAAACGATGGCTGATCTGATGGACAGGGAAAGGGTTAAGAAATCTTACTGCCTACCTCAGTCTAATAATGGACCTATGCTGAAATTTGTAAACTGGGAAACCTGATCCATTGCTGCTAACAATGTCATTCTCTTGCTCCTCAGTGAGTGCCTTT
This sequence comes from Enteromius radiatus, assembly GCA_032357445.1. Classification (NCBI taxonomy): domain Eukaryota; kingdom Metazoa; phylum Chordata; class Actinopteri; order Cypriniformes; family Cyprinidae; genus Enteromius; species Enteromius radiatus. Next base: position 16,133,205 of record JAUCMS010000024.1, read on the forward strand.
CACAGCGGCTGCCATGGAAACGTGGTTTGAGAGCACGTTAGAGATTGGTACCAGTTTATGCCAAGGCCCTGCGCTACTGGTAGGCATGCGATAAGCCGCGCAGCGACTCCAGGCTTCAAAAGGCCAAGCTGCTGATTTTAAACGCAGCTCTGGGAGTCCTACTGGCTTCTTTAACGTCATTTCCATATCAGAAGTAATATATTTAAGGACATAATAGCACACTGTAAGGAAATTTTGTGTAACAGGGTCTTATTTATGAGCTAGGCAAGTGATTCATACTGGGGTTTCATGCTAATTAACGTGTCTCATTCTAGGCATAATGCTCATGATCAAGTGTGACTAGCTAAAGGATAGTCTTAGCGGGCATCAAATTGGCATGCCTGCGTGTGTGGCGGAGAAAAAAGCTGCTAAGTGTGGAGCTCTCTCTCTCTTATTTCATTGAATGAATGTCCTCTGAGACACCGGGGATCACGCCTCTGACGTCACACACCGTCAGCTATGGTTACACCCCCATGGGACTCCACACCTCTTCTTGTACATATGCAAGGCAAAACAAAGCATCGACAATCACGCACATGCACATTCATTCACAAAATTCTTTTGGGAATTATTTGGCCTGAATGGAAATTATTAGAATGCTGTGTTTACTCACACACAGCATAACCAAAGGCCACACCTTTCAGTGCGCAATTTCATACATGGATGAAAAGGATTCGTGTGCGTAATTCAAGCATTAATGAGCGCATTTAAATGTCCATCAGAAATCAGCTCATTAAAAATACCAGGCAACAAGTTGTGTTTAAAAAGATATGAGTAGAATACAAATGAGCTAATCAACAAATATCAGACCAGCCTGATCTTGTTAGGATTTATAGATATTAGTATCTAAAGTTTACACATACGTTGTAACTAGTGCTGGGCAATGATTAATCGCGATTAATCGCATCCAAAATAAAAGTTTTTCTTTACATAATATATTTGTA
>JAUCMS010000024.1:16134287-16156108 GCA_032357445.1 Enteromius radiatus
ATGCGATTAATCGCGATTAATCATTGCCCAGCACTAATATATATATATATATATATATATATATATATATATATATACATATACACGATAATGTTTCTTGAGCAGCAAATAATATTAGTATTTAAAAATTATTTCTGAAGGATAATGTGACACTGAAGAATGGAGTAATGGCTGCAGACATGTTAGTTTTGCCATCACAAGATTCGATTTTAAAATGTACTAAAAAAACTAATTTTAATAGGGTCACAAGTTTGCCATTTTTACTGTATTTGAAATTCAATAAATGCAGCCTTGGTCTGCACGCTTTTTTCAAAAACACTGATAAAATCTTACAGACCTCAAACTTTTGAACAGTATTGTATCTCTCATATTTCCACTATGGTCCAGCATAATGTTATCTCATCAAAAATGTAGCTTCTGAATGTAGAGGGTGGAGGGACGCTCAAGGAAATGCAGAAGCTAAATGCATATTGGAGGGCTAATTGCAGACCGTATTTCACTCTCTGACAATAACAGTGGCAACTCCAGGGCATCAGATTCCTCTCAACTTGGTCATACCTCCATTTCGCTCCATGGGAAATTCAATTACAGTGAATTATTGAAAAACCTTTAGATTTCACTGCTTGAGTGTGCCATGCAGAGGCATGGAGGCAAGACTAGAACCCCTCTGTGCTGCCAGTGAGGCCCTCTCATTCCATCTCAGAAGACGATAATTGCTGTAATGGATGGTGTTGCCAGGAAACGCAGCACTCATGAACAAGGTAAATTCGTCATAGACATACTAAGCAATCTCACATTCAATCAATACAAATAATAGCCCAGTGTAGCGTTAATGGTTATATTCTGCTCATGCCAAAAATATTTCCTTATTCTCTAAGGTTAATCTGTCGGACCTGGCCCGCTGCCACATTAACGGTTCATTGACAACACAACTCAAATGTTACGTAGTTTAATCACTCCCATCCACCTCAAAGGTCTGTCAGGCTAAATGTTACATAATATACATTTAATGATCTACACAAAGATGCTCTTGCTTTTCATGTTAAAGAGACAGTTCACCAAAACAATTGCAATTCTGTCTAAGTCTCTGCAAATCTAGACTTTTGTTTATCTATAAAACACAAACCTGCAGAAAAAAAAAAAAAAACCCGAGAGATTTCTGGCCCTCTATTGAAGGTTCATTCCACCAAAACTTTGAAGCTTCAAAAAGTTCATGAAGTGATAATAATCCATATGAACTGAGTGGCTAAATACAGCTCTTCTGAATAGACTGAATAGAATTTCAAGCATGCATGAGTTTTTTAATAACCCGTGAGGTTTCTTGCATGTGACGATCAATGTTTACTTGGGAATAAATGGCAAAAAAAAAAAACCTTTGGGTAAACTATCGCTTTAAAGACTTCATTTGTTGCTCTTTAGACCGTAACTCTAGTCCTGGAGAACCCAAAATTGCATGTTTTTGATGTGTTTCTTATCTAACACACACATTTGAGGTCTTAATGGTTTTAATAATGATTAGTTAAAAAATTAGGCTTTTTAATTGCCTTATTTTCAGTGCTAAAAAATGTATACTTTTACAATGGATCTCAGATAAAGCTCCCACTTTTAGGATGTGGCATCGAACTATTCTTGAATATGTGTCATTAGATTATTTGACTTGTATTGTACATGAAAAGAGTGGAGTGTTGATCTTGACATTGCTTCCATCCTGACAAGAGGGTTTGTCTAAGGGTGTCATGGCTGTTTTTGTTGTACTATAATTTGTATTCATTGTCAGTACATCAATAATTTTTACATCTTTTTCCCGACTTAGTGAATTCCCATGTATAAACACATGTAAACCTGGCTTTTTATGTGTGTGAGCTGAAATGTATTATTTTATTTTATTTTAGTTTACCTGTGTTGTTTTCTTTGTTATCATTATTTTGCAAATATGTTTCTTTTATAAAGTAAAAATTAATAAAACATATATAAAAAAATAATGAGCTGATAAGTTATGTAGGTATGCATAACTACAGAAAAAAACAGCATTAAATATTTCAATGCATACTTTTTCATCTATTGTTATTGTACATGTATTCAGCAAACAACATGTGTGACCTCTTTTGCCCAGTCAGTTCTTGAGCTTTGAGTAAAGCTGAGTGTGTACAGTTTTAATGCAGTTAAACAGTTTGTGTGCTCATGTGAGGCTTATTAGGCTCTAGGATACCGAGGTGGAATGCAGGATAATGGGCAGCACGCTGGCATACAACACACACAACCAAAGCCACACTGCCTCATTGCACAATCTTTCACAGAGTCTTCTCGCATCTATAGCAACCAGCGGCTGGAGCAATATATAATTCACATCTCTTTCACATTCACATTTCTGGGGTTCCAGAAGCAGAAGTTGTCACAGTTGTTTAAACCAGTAGTGAATAACAGACTACAACAAATAGGATTTTTGCATTTTCATCTGCTTCAACAGCAACAGAAAACAAAAATCCATGACAGTGTTTCAATGAGAAAGAGCTTGATTATCGCAGAAAGATGCCAAACTTACAGCCATTTCCTAAGATAGTGTATTAGAAACACCCTTGCAGTGTTAATGTTTTAAATGCAAATATAACAAAATATACTGTCATAAATATATTCAAGATCTTTGAGAACTGCTCAGTTTTGGGGCTGCTAATTAAGAATTACTAACAGAAAGGGCAAAGTTGGCACATCACAGCTCCAAAAGTATAAATATATCTATTAACATTCTCACCACAGGTGACGGTTCGAGCCTAACATGTCTGGTGAAGAGCTTTTAGAACGCAAATAAATATTTTTATACTTTTGGAGCTGTGGCATGCCAATTTTGCCCTTTCGGTTTGAAATTCTCTGTAAAACCATCGGACGTAAAAACAAATAGCAGGCTGTTAAAAGCCAGCTGCATTCTCAAGATAGAGATGCTCATTAGATAGCTTGCAATTAGACTGTGCTTATCATGTCAAAAAGGCCAAAAACGACAACACAATCATCAATGTAATAACAGACAGGCAGTAGCAATGAACCATCTGACAGAATGAGCGGTTCAGTCCAACAGAGACTGAACAGCTGCTCTGATGCTCATGTTTCCCAGCTTTAAAATTACCTTTTGCAACTAATCACTTTTTTCACATAGTTTAGTATAACAGCAAAGATGTGTTTACTTACTTGAACTGTCCAGAACACTCTAACAGGGAGAGGAGTCTTGGTTCTTTTTGTCCATTTCTGAGTTCATGTCCTCTAACAGTCTGAAAAAAATCACTGTCAAGGATTCAGTTAGATAACTGGAGGCAGAGGAAAAGGGAAAAGGGTGGAAAGTGTGACGCCTCATGCTCGCTTTCCTTTTCTCTCCCTCACACAACCAAAAAACTTGTTGCCTTTATGTAAGTTCATTAACTTAGGTAAGTCTTAAAACAATCCCTATCATACTTCAAGATATGTGAAAATAATTTAAAGCGCTATTCAAATAATAAACTGCCACTGTAGCATCTATAATGTCATACCTTACAAACACATCATATCAAATGACATGACAATGTCACGCAATGATGTTCAAGTAATAGAAATAAAAAATAAGAGTCTATGTTTAGATAAAAAAAAAACGCTTACCACGAGACACTCGCGTAATTTCTGTCTGACAGCAGAGATAAACCAGCAAACCGAAATGACAACATTTGTATTCGGTGTAGCCTCTTTAATAGTGGCAAGACAAAAATACATGTTAGTTATTTTAACCATTACGGCTATGCTAACAGCTAAACGACTTTAAACGATACAACCACTGCTCCATACTAAATGAAGTAAACAACCGAGCTCTCAAATAAAGGATACGGCCAAACACTGGCTATCGGATAACCCGAATGGAGACTCCATCACGAAAGTTGTTAAATGTGTTGAATTAAAGCCGTCAGGCGGCCAGCTAACAGGCTAAACTCAGCGCGACTGTTTTCTCATGTCAGGCTCCGCCCCTCATCGCCCGTGTCTTGCTGCTGGCCTTTCTTCCGGGGTGATCGAGATTGATCGCTTGCTCGGGAAGAATTTTGTTGTAAAAACGGGGTTTGAATAAATACGGGTGGAGAAAAAACAAGCAATGTACACTTGCTCCTCCAAAAAGAAGTGACGCACAGGTGACGCAAGAGTGCGAGCTCGTGAGCCGGTGCGGAGTCATTGAGCTCCGGAGAAAACGACACCCACCGAATACGTGTATATCGAATTTGGGGTTAAACAGGCATCACGGTTGATGGCAGTTGTGTTGTCGTGTTAATAGGTCAATGACATCTCGAGTTTATTTTCAAGTATATGATATATAAAATGTATAAGTATATTTTCATTTATTTTATTTTGGTAAAATATGTTTCAAGGCATAACCGGTCAAGAATGGGTTCCGAGGTCATCATCATCGCGCTGTCCCGGACGCAACGACATCACTGGGTGTGCTCAGGGACGTCATAGGTGCTCGACTTTCTCGCATTTCGGTGTGTAAACACACTGCGTTAAGGCACTCTTCAAATATTAACTTTGTAAAGTTTCCGTTAAACGCCCTGATGTTAATTAGACAGAAAGTGTTTTGCTAAATCTCAAATGTCAAAATGGATGTTGTCCGTTATTATTTCAGTAGCCTAACACCCAGAACAGATTATGTTTTTATATAATACAAAAGCCAGGATTAAACCTGGATGGCTGTGTTTGATGCAAGCACACAATTTTTTTTATTTGTAATGTGCACTCCAAAGAAAACAGACTTCCATCCCCATTCATTAAAAAAACAGTGAATTTTCAATTATGAAAATGCAAACATGGACATCTATTCAGAAAACATAAGCAGGTGGCCTTAATACCAATGTCAAAATTCACATCACACATTTACAAAAATCTAATCTTGGACTTTACTTATGTTAAATAATATAATTAGTGTTCATTTTAGTAGGGAAGACAGTCAGATATGCAGAAAACATCCAGATTAAGCAGATGAGGTTTTGATTTTGTGCATGGCGTAAGGGCTAGAGTTGATATGAGGCCAGATGTCTCCATTGGGCATCTCAGGTTTGTCCTCATCCTTCCTCTCCTCCATCACCACTGTCATTATCATCTCCTGGTTGAACACGTCTGGTGTGCGGTAAGGGCGTGCGAGATGGCGAAAAGAAGACCGCAAGGAGGCATCATCATCATCAAAATCATCTATTAGTCCTCCATGTGTCCTGTGAGAGGACTTGAGCTCATCTCCTAGCTCAGAGGCAAGGTCTTTCAGATCTCTAATCAGGGTGGATTTGAGACCGAACAAACACAGCAAGAAGAACAGACCAGCACAGATACCAGAGACGAAGTATAAAGCCACTGTCTCCGGAAGACCTTGGAGAAATGGAAAAGAGAGGCCAAGATGATGAAAATAAAATTTGATAAACAATATAATCAACAACAGAACGAACAAGAGAATAAATCGAGAAGTAAGATACTTTCACATTGAGTTTATGTGACCCTGCCTGGTCAAACTGGGATTTATAGATCATCTGAAAGCTAAATAAATAGCTTTCCAATGATGTATGGACAAATGAATTTGAATTGTCTTAGCCATGCGTATTTGCTAATCAGAAATTACTTTTTGCTATATTCATGATAGGAAATTTAATTAATATCCTATTATTGATTTTTTTTTTTTTTTTTTTTGCATTTTAGAATTAAATTTGCCCCATACAATGTATTTTTGGCTATTGCTACTGTACTTATGAGGTCCAGGGTCACATATGAGAAGGCCATTGCTGACTGCTGATGTTAGCAAACTATGAACTATCATTCATATACGTATTTGTTCTTTTAAGGATTTGGCACTTATATAGTTTATATGCATGTATTTTACAGATACATTTATGCTTCATATACAGTAACAAGATTCATGTGTACATTTTAAAATTGAATAAAAAAGACAGATGAATAATAGTAAGTAAAAATTGCATCTAATCATTTGAACATTCTGGGATCAGACCATACATCTGACATACCCTGGATTTGGGAAAAGATTTCCAGAGAGTTGGTGAAAATGTTTTGTGGTCTGGACACACCGGGACCAGTATACCACCCTCCTGTGAAGGGGGAAGATGGGATTGGATCCAGCAGTCAGCAAGACCATCAACAACCAATGACTGGCAGTTATATACAGCTGAGTCATGGCAGTTGTGGTCAAAATTGTGCAAAATGTTAAAACACAAGACAATAAGGATAATAAATGATATTTATTTAATACAAATTATCTCTTAATACCTCGAATCTTCTCCGAGGTGACTGTAAACTTTTGACCACAATTGTATAACTTGCCTGTATTTTTTTATATGTAATACTCAAACATGGAATGAGTTGCAGTTATTAGGTTAATTACATCTTTTTAACACAAGCTATCTTATTAAAATTAAACTAGCAATGAAGAGAATTTGCACTATAAAAGTATTTTTCTTACCATGTGTATAATCAGATAGCAAGAAAGGATCTATTTTTCCACGTCCAACATCTTCCAGTAGATACCGTGGTACTAAATGCACAACAACATTGTAAAATTTTTTAGGATTGTTTCAATATGAATGAATAAGGTAGTAGACTGTAGTTTCTCTAAAACTCACCGCAGGTGAAGGAGACTCGCAAGTGCTTTTTAGTCCCAGGGAAACAAGGGTCACCAAATCCCTGAGCATCAGCCAGCACAGAGCAGTTCGTCCTGCCATGACACTTCCTTGACACCCTCCTCAAGGCTGATGGAGACAAACACTCTAACAGGAAACAAGCATTTGAGCATAGTCTCATTATCTGATGAACTATCTCTGTTCAACTTTGTACAATGAAAAAAAAAAGTATTTGAACACATCATTGCTGTTGTAGCAAAACCTTCCCACTAGATGGGAGGAGTGTGTTATTTTAATCTGAGACCTATGTCTGATTTTGTTTTAGCCTCTTGAGGGCACTCAAGACTGTCATGCTCCAGGTGTCCAAACGTGGCTGAATAGATGGCCAAAACCGTGTCATTCTTACAGGCCAACTTCAGTCGCTCATTCTCGCACACTGTTCTCGAACGATGATGCTCTGAGGAGAAAAAAAAAACGTATTTGCTTTATGCGTATATTTGATTATTCTGTTCAGACTATTCAGACTATTATAAGCTCAGTTGACTGAAGTGTTTACAAGCCATTTTAATTAAAAGAGTCAACAATATGATTATTTGGGTGCATGTAAATGTCGTTGTCCTGTTTGGTTACAAAAAATTGCTGAAGCACAAATATAGTTGTCTCACCAGGCTTGCACTTGTAGGAGACAATGATGTATTTGCTGGTTTCAGGGCAGGGATCTTGACCAAACACAGGACTCACCACAGGAATCTGACACTCCCGTCGATCCTGGCACTCAGACATCACTTTCTAGACACAAAAAAACAAACACATTCTGATCGAAATTCATTAATTGTTATGAGTTCTAGAGATTTTTTTTTGTCTCAGTCTGGAATTAAAGTTTGAGTAAATCCAGATCAAAGATACCTGAATGGCTGTGGTTGATGTACAGTCGGTGTTTTCCTCTGTTATGTTTGGGTTTGCGTGTGGGCAGAGATATGGACTCGGAACACGGCGTCCATAAAATGCAGAGAGAACAGCCACAGATGTTCTGGTGGGGCATCTGATGGACAGCGTCTCTCCATCACACGCATGGGCAGTGTGGTTCTTCAGGATCCTGTGGAGGTAATCTAAGAGGAAAATATATGCAGACATCAGTTGAACGTCACTACTGCAGTGTACAAATAAGGCATTGTGAATGCATTTAGAAAACAGCATTGTAGATCACAACTAATGTACACTCATTTTACAAGGCTGTTGTATAGTGCAAGTCCAGCAGAATGACAATGGCCAAACCAACTCCCTCACTTATTTAATCTTGTGAGGTGTGGCTGATATTAAAACTTGCGGATGCAGAAAGCTCTTCTCAGGTTTCTATCACAACTGCTGTTTCAATCTTACAAATGCAGTAATGTAATAACAAAGATTTCCAACTGGGTTGATACCCAGGAGAGGAAAATTGGAAAAACTGAAGAAAAAGAAAATGAAAACAAAAAAAACGAAATGATTACCGAAATGACCATGGATATTCCTGGATTCCTTGACCTGTTTCATTTAATTAAATATTTGTTGTTTTATATTGTTTTCCTCTTTTATGTACTTTTGTTGTTGTTTAATTATTATTAATATTATCAATAATAATTTTGGTATTTTCCTAGCAATTGCTTTGCTCTCAAATGTGACAGTAGTGATTGTTTTCCTGTGACCCCTCTGACATAAACATAAAATTAATATTATTTAATTATTTTAATAAATTAACAAAAAAATATTTAAATTATTAATATAAATTTATTTATAATTAATTTCTGTGATTTGGGAGAGGAATGAACAAAACAAAACATGATTTGTTTTAGTGGGCTTATGCAGGTATACTTATTATTAATAATAATAATAATAATAATAATAATAAACATTTTAATAACTTATGCAATTTGGGAGGAGAAAATGGTAAATAAAATAAAATAATTACATGAAAATATTGCTAAGCCTTTGCATTTATTTTAATGGATTATGCATTATTTGATTAATTCTTTGTTTTGGGGATTAGTCTAAAAGATCTATAATCACAAAACACATTTTAACTACTTGTTTAAATCTCAAGTTAAACCCCTACTGACAGGTTTCCTGTTATTTGGAATTCTTCATCTTTCAAATCCTCCACTAAAATTATCAGAAAATTGCACTGAAATAGAGAGGCAGGGTTCAAAGACAGGCATGTAGTTAAAGGAAATGACCCCAACAGGATTTGAAGGGGGTCTTCCTGTTCACTGTACTGCGAACTTGGGATTTAAATCTTGGAGAACACAAGTGGAAAACATAAATGAGGGCAAATTCTGCAGAAACTTTCCTTCTCTAGAAGCATTTATCTCTTTCTTTTTTTATCCTCCAATTTCCACACATCTAGGTTTATAGACTGTTATGTTCTAAACATGCATGGCTCTTATCCTTCACTGGACCATATCCACAAGCATTCAGTGAGAAGGAACTGGATCAATGGCAATTGTAATGTTTAGCCTGTACCCTTCTCTCTCTGGGATTAGGCCATTCTGCATCTGTAGAGCCCACTGTTATGCAGTGCCAGGCACAGACACACTCACAGATAAACACAATGAGCTATTCTTGGCTGATTATTACTTGAAGCCCCTATACAGGAGGACAACTGAATTATGAACTATTAATAACACAAACACTGCAGCTGGTTTCATATTTGATGAATCTAGTGTCTTTTGAAACCCATTTTGCATATTTTGCATTCCTTCAGCCCAAATTATACATGAAATGTTAGCCTTTGGTTCAGAATGGGTTAATGTAGATAACTGCCTTCTTTTCCGATATGGACTGTCCTCAAACAATGGAGGAGGATGGGACAGTTCTGTGACCCTAACACCCATCTCTCTTAAACTGAAAACTACAGTTTGCTGACAAAGACGGCGTAAATTGTAAAATGCAGCTTTCTTTCAGTGGTTCGCTCCAAGACAACATGCTGAATTTCCTCTATCACAGCCACAAAATCAAAGAAAAACACTTACCAGAGAAATCTGGAGCTGACGAGGTTTGCCGTGTGTTGACAGATAGGGCAATGGAGAGGAAACACCAGGACCAACAAGAGCTCCATGGAGACATAGTGCACAAAGCACATTACGAAGCGATGTGATTTTTAACTAGGAGAAGTTGTTTGGCTGTTTTCTGCCCTCTGACTTCTGACTAGGAGAAAAGGGTCAATGGTGGCATTGTGCCGAGAGGAGAACAAGAGCTCATTCAACAGCATTGACACCGGCACACATTTGTGTCATTGCTCTAATTAGACCGTTTTCATGCTTGTTTTCCATTTTTTTATCAAATGGACATTTTGAGGCGAGAGTTCACATGCCTCTTTTTAATAAGCAACCACCCTGATGATGATGATAAGTTTAGTTTCCGGTCAAAAGAACAGCACAGATTAGCAGTTGATAATAAATCAACCCAAAAATAACATTAGTGTAAGATAATAACATATATGTCTTTCATTTACGTTTATCTCAAATGTTTTAATACTGTATGTCTTAAAATGTATTTAGTAATGCACATTTATAATAAACATAATATAAAATGTGTTGTGAATATTTCATTTTTTAATATAATCTAAAGTTTTACATTTTTCATTAAAAAAATTGCTGCTGGGGGAAAAAATCTACATATATTTTGTATATATTGAAAGAAATCAATATTTCTAAGTAAAAATGACAGCACAAATGATTTCTTTTTAAGCAAAATGAGTAATAATGCTGAAAACTCAGCTTTGCCAACAGAGGAATAAATTACATTAATGTATTAATAAGGGAAAACAGTTATCTTATAATATTTTACAATATTACTGTATTTTCAATCAAATTTATTTAATTTACTTATTATCATTTATTTAATCAAAAATACAGTATAATCAGTAACATTGCCTTAATCGAAGAAAAACAAAACAACAGTTCAAAACAGAACCTTTTGCTGAGCTTGAGTATTTAGTTTCCTTTGCTTGTGTTGATGTACAGGACAGCAGTGGGATCTCATGATCAACAATTGGGGTCCTGTTTCGGGAGATAAAGCAAGGATTTTCCAACTGTGTGTTCCCAGCTGCTGGATGTCCTGTAGATAGCCTATCATCTGAGGATAAGTGCTTCCTCTTTCAGCCTAGAGAAGAGAGGTCAGTGGTTAGTGCATCACATTTCTGTATTCCAGAAACACCAGAAAAAGCAACTTGGTCTCCATAGCAACTACATACATAAAGCTATAAAGACAGTATCTTATCTCAGCATATGCTGCCTATTCAGCAGAAGTCAGTAAATGCAAAGGACTCTCTATATATGCTGGGTCTTGTAGCTTTCTCAGCAATCAGTCAATACAAACACCCTCCCTGAGTCAAAGAAATTACACTCCCACATATGACACTGGTCTAGTGCCTGATAGGAATGTTTGTGAATTAAATGCTGAAAAATTAGGTGCTGACCTTTGACATGTTTACTTAGTGATTGGAACGGTAACGTCTGATTAGAGGCTTAGTCTTGCATCCTTACGACTCCTCATCTCCATTGTGATTTCTTGTTTGGTGGTATATTCTTTGTGGTGCTCCAGTATAACAGGAATATAAAACTAGCATTGACTAAATAGCTCACAACTCAGATCTCTTACTCATAGTGTCCGCTTGGCTCCAAGAGGAGGCATGGCTCATTTCCCGTGCTCTCTTAATTTCCAGGATTTGTTACAAGTTTCCATGTCAGGCTCTTGTTTTGTATATATACAGTATTATTACCAGCCTCTTTATATTTAAAGGGATAGTTCCCCCCGAAATGAAATAAATTACATAATTGTCTCTTCCTTAAGGCACTGAAAACACCTGTGGAACAGAAAAATGCATATTCAGCCAAATGTCAGAGCTGAAATATCTTCCAAATATTTTTTCTTTGGATCCTGGGCTGACAAGTTTCATCATTAATAATGTAGTAGTTAAAATTGACTGGAAGCAGATGATATCCGAAATCCAACTTTCTACTAAAAAAGTCACACAGGTTTCAATCTATTTTACGTGATTAGACATTTTGTGTGTGACTGTCCCTTTAATAGTCTTTGTGAGAAAAAAATAAAACATCATCTAACTTTCTTGAGATCCTTTTTTTTAATAAAATAATCAGGTGTCTGCTTTTTATGATAATATTGTTTCAAATAAGCGTGAATTCCCCAAAATGATGCAACACATACTCTTAATATAACATCTGTGCCAAATGAGGAAATGAAACTCTTTCCCATTAGTTTTTGTTTTACTTAATTTAAGAGGTTGAAAACATATTTTTCAACGTTTTTCAGAATGACACTCTCACTATAATTTAGATGACTGTTTAGCCAGTTGGTATAAGAGATGAATTTTATGGCGCAAGTTATTCTGGGAGCGTTTCCATGTTAGCACAGTTATAAGGAGCATAAAGAAGATGACAGAATTGTTTCCTCTGACTCAAACCATGTCCGTGACGTAAGAGGACTGCAAGGGAACTACTAGTTTAAAATGAGCCATTGAGAGTTAACACAGACCCACACCCACATGTGTCCATAAACACAAAACAGTGTGTCTCTTAGCAATAGACTTGTTGTTTAATACAAATTTGACTTACTATATATTAACTCTACCATACAATACCACAAAAAACAGCATTTTTATATGTTCCCCAAGGGATGCAGCTTACATTTTGAGCTGAAAAACTTAAATTGACACAGGCCACACCTTCTCCTGTTTCTCAACTGAATTCAAAAGTGAAATGAGTTGGTTTTGAAAGTTTTACCAAGGGTTTACTGGAAGTTAGAAAAATTCCAGAGAAGATAATGTGAAAGAATAGTATGAGTAAGAGAAGAGAAGTGGCACTGCTCCGTGGTCTGACATACGAAAGCAATTAAAAGTTTCCTGTAAAGTAAAAGTTAAAGTGGATCAACTGATTTATGTTAAACAGACCCTACATTACACCTCTGAAAGAAGCACATTGTGACTGAAAATATGGGAGGGAGGAGTGTTGGAGGTCCGTTCCAGCAGAAACGCGCGTCTGTGCTGAGCGTTAATAGTTCACACGAATGGAATGTGGCCCCTGCTTCACACCTGAGATAACACTGTGACGTTTCTCTTGAGTGTAAATTCACTTTGGATAAAACGCAAAGCTATTTTTGAGCTCTGTGTCACATTCTGGCAGCAGAGTTATATAGTTAGGGTCACGCCCATCCTCTCCAACCTCCCTCCCTCTTGACTTTTAAAGTCTGTAGCCGGAGGGAAACAGCAAACAGCAAGAGTCCGACTAACTTTGAGACATCATAGCTGCTTACAAATCTTTCAACTCTCTGGCAGTTTGTGGAATACTTTTCATAGATCTGGACTAACGTTTTCCTGCTGAAAACAAAAAAATGGCACTCAGACAAGACTCAGATAAAGAACCACGAATTGAGCTCTTCATAAAGGTCAGTTGTTTCACTTTAAGTAATTCACACTCTTATAGACAAAAAAAAAAAAATACTGCTTTCTTGAGCCAGTTGTATTTACGTTCAGTGCTTTCCGTTAGGGAAGGTTTTTATTTGGGCACCATGAATCAGAGGTTGACATGGGAGTCAAAGTCATCTCTGTTAACACATGTACTACTGAAAATGGGATAGTATGGTTGATACTTAACTGTTCTCTCTTATGCTGCTCTTTATCAGACATACAGACAGAACTGAGGTCATCTTATCATCATAAACACACGCACACTCACACGCAGAAAGACTGGCAGCTCATGGCTCCTTGTCGTCACACCCAGTAACATGCTTACATTTCCTACACTGTAGATCCCCTTACCATGCTCTAACAATTTAGCTACAGCTCATGAACTAAATGAGTAAGATAGGGATGAGCGCTGGCCTTTAGATACTAAATATCATCAAAGCTTTGTAGATTATCACCAAGTTATTTATAATTCGCTTGTTTGTGTTATTATTGTGCATCACGAGCGATAGAAGTATTGTGCAGATCTGTTATCTCCCTCTTCTAGACAATTCCTGCTTTTCCTCTATTTGGATCAAGCTCTTGAATTGTCCACACACACAATAAATGGGCTATTTATGTCCTATTCTTTTTAAAGGGAGGGACACATTTAGTTAAAAATAAAAGCTATCCATCATTAATAACAGACTTGTGGGGGTCATTTACGCATATTTAAGAAAATTGTTTCTTCAAAAAAAGCAGAAGTCTGAAATACTATCTAAAGACAAATGCTTTTTCTGTACGTGACAGTAATGATTTTTCAGAGGTTTTTTATCAGTAAGTTGAATGATGAATTGTGTTTTGTTTTAGGGTTATATTAAATAACCCTAACCTTAATGTCCAGATAATATCCCGAACGGAAACCTGCCAGTAACTTTCTGTTTTCTTTAGATTTTTATCATTTTTTTCCCAAAACAGTTTAACATACCTGGATACATGGAAAGTTGCAGAGAAAGCAAACCAAATCGGCGCCAAATCAGCATATTACAATGAGTTCTGAAGGATCATGTGACAATGAAGAATAAAAGTAAAAGTGATATTTAGTAACTGTAATAATATTTCACAATATTGCCCTTACGTCTTTCCAGAATATAAAAAAACAATAAAACAGACTTTAGGTTTATCAATACATTCTTCTTGTACACTAGCATCTTTCTTATGTTCCACAAAAGTAGGTCTGACAACAGACTTAACTTTTTGGGTGATCTAAATCAGAAAAAAAAACATATGAAAAAAATGTAAAGGGGAAATAAGTGTCTAGCCTGTGAATATGTGATCGACTGAACGTCGATTTCTCTTTTTTATGTCTCAAGGCGGGTCACGATGGAGAGAATGTGGGGAACTGTCCCTTCTGTCAGAGACTCTTCATGGTCCTTTGGCTGAAAGGAGTCAAGTTCACAGTAACCACTGTTGACATGAGGAAGTGAGTGTCAAATTAAGCTTTCATATCCCTGAAACATGATGATAAGGCTATCTAATGGAATGGAATTCAGTAGACAAACAGCGAAATCTGAGGAACTGTGGGCCAGAACTGAATTTGATAACACTGGGGGAGGTCCATGTGCCACAAACAAGATCAAGGCAGTGAGAACTTTCCCACTGCACTGTTCCCATCTAAACCTTCTAAAGAAAAGGCAGCTTTCACTCATTTACCAGCTGGACACTCCCATATCCGTGTGCTTTGAGTGATTAAACTAAGTTTAATATTGTTTTAAAAGCAGCTTTAATCACAAAGACTCTCCATATACAGTAAATGAATCATATTGACCATGTCCGCACCCTGTGGTTTACACTCCCTCTGCTTTGCTCCACCCTGTGTTTGCTCAGGAAGCCAGAAGAGCTAAAGGACTTAGCTCCAGGTACCAACCCTCCTTTCCTCCTGTACAATGGCACACTGAAGACTGACTTCATTAAGATTGAAGAGTTCCTGGAGACCACCCTCGCTCCTCCCCGGTACTGTGCATGCCATATCAAACATACTTCAGTTTAATAAACATATTAATCTAGTGTTATTCTGTCATAAATCAAATGGCTGCACTTAAGTAATATTTGATATTTTAACATTGCTGTAATAAATCATCCACATCAAAGACTTTCCACTCAGTACTTGCTGACTTAATTTATCTCTATGGTTCCAAAGATATTAGACTTTCAGCCCTGAAATAAATAAATACATTTACTCAGCAAACATGCATTAAATAGTTCTTCAGAACGTTCTATTAATCAAAGAAAAAATATTACTGTTTTACTGCAGTTTGCTATGTAACTATGCATACTACTCTGTACTATGTATACTACTGCAGTAACTATGAATAGCATGTATTACTGTATGCATATACAAGCTTATGCGATTTTTAAAATGTAAGCGTTGTGTGAATGTTATTGGATGTCTATCTTTTGGGTATGTAAAGACTGGCTATGAATATTTCTCTCTTTTTGATCCCAACAGCTATCCTCATCTTAGCCCCCGCTACAAAGAGTCATTTGATGTTGGTGCCGACATTTTTGCCAAGTTCTCCGCGTTCATCAAGAACAGTCCAAACAATTCTTGTAAGTTTCATCACAACCAAGACATAGCCTACATGAAATGAAAAGCAAGCATTCCCTTTCTTATTTACGCAGGCATATTAACCACTTGGTGTCTAGAACATTTTTCGCCACGAATTCACGATGCTGTTTGCTAATTCAAAGACGTGTATAAAATTGCAGTAGGCTAACATTAGCGAAAAAAGTTTATTGTCTTCTGTCAGTATTGTAGCAAACATTGGTAGTAATGTTAGATGCTGCTAATCACGTTCTAATAAATCAGACAACACGTGCCTAAACTGCTTGTGACGTTTCTAGGACATTAAGTACTGCTTATATTCAAAAGTTAATAAGTTAATATTGAGTAACTCACATTATTTCCAAGAAAGTTCCAAACACGTTCACAGCTATCCCCAACATTACTTCGTTCCTGATGCAAGATTCAGTGTTTTCAACAAAACAGTTTAGTGAATGATTCAATGACTCGTTTAAAATAGTCGCGTGTTGCTTCAAGATTAATCAGCTTTTTTTGAAACGAAACAGTTCAATTACTCACAAGGATAGGACAGCAATTCGTTGCCACCTACTGGTTATTGAGGGGCAGAAAGAGAGAAAAAGCACACTTACAGACAGTGGGTGATCTGTAAACAGCTAAAAGATTAGCATTTTTTTGTATCAGTAAAGCTGAATGATGATATTACAAAAAATGTAGCTATGTAATTAGTATTCACTTACCTGTACAACACTTACATGATGGAGCAAAACAACATCTGAATATTCCTGTACGCGTAGACACTGTGGCTTCATGATTGGGCTGTAAATATAATTTTTTCTCTCTGTTTTTGAATTCCTCAGTCCACGGAAAAGCCTTCATGAGGGAGCTTAAGCGCCTGGATGACTATCTGAACACACCACTTCAGGATGAGCTAGAACAAAACATCATCGTATCCAAAAGAAAGTTCCTCGATGGCAACCGCTTGACGCTGGCAGACTGCAACTTGTTACCAAAGCTGCATGTCATCAAGGTGAGACACCTCCGTGGTTTATATGTTCACAGGCAGGCCTGTGCGATTTAACAAAGCTACTTCATTTTAAATACATAAATGTGAACAAAATGTGTATAAATATATAAATGTGTTCATTCAGTTTATTTTGGTTTTGTAGGTTGCTGCCAAAAAGTACTGTAGTTTTGAGATTCCTGCTCAGTTCATTGGAGTGTGGCGTTACCTGCAGAATGCATACGAGAGAGAAGAGTTCAGCCAGACCTGTCCAGCTGACATTGAAATTGAGAAAGCCTATCTGAGTGTGGTCAAGAGGAACTGAATGTCAGATTAATGAAGCAACATTGTGATAAAATGTTTAAATAGTGTAAATACAAGTTCTTAAGTTTATCCATCTACATACGTTCACAGGTTTTTAAATCTATTACAGTAAAGCCAAAAGCACACCACACACAGTTAGCTAATGCACTTTCATTGTGCCTATGCTCTCAAAGCCCATTATATACACTAGCATACTCCTTCTGAGTGACTGCTACTGTCAAAGAGGCTTTATTCTGGTAGTTTTAGAGGTTATAGGATCCTTTGCAAATGAGCTTAAGCCCAACAGAGTTGCTTTTAACTGCATATCATGTGTAATATTTTTGTGTATATATGTATTTTACATTCATTAGGGCACATTCGGTTATATGTGATGCGCACCTAAAAAGGCTATGTGTTTTGTAATCATCTGTAAGAATAAGCTGAAAACACTGTAGAGATAAGACTTTAGTTAAATCGCGCGCAGAACTGGAGTCAGTGAGTCATGTGGTAATGGTTGTTTTGTATTAAGAGTTACTGTGATGGATGTTTGAGTCACACACACACACACACACACCATTGTTAGATGTTGGGATTGTTTAAGACAGAGATTGAACTGCTTTCTTTTAGATTTTACTTAAAAATAAATTTAATATCATACACATCACAACTTTGTCTTTCCAGAGCATTGATGAAAAATGGGTTCAAAAACATAAATCTTGCAACTTATCTGTTTTACTCAGACTATATATTTTTTATTTTACAGTTGCAGTTCTAGGTCAGTTTCATTCATGATAAAAAATACATTTATATTCCTGTTAGATTACTATATGTATAAAACAATATTCACAATGTCAAATGGGAGCTGGGTGGATTTTTATGTGGAAACACAAATGCGGACATTTTTAGGTGTTTGTACATAAGGTGTGTTATGCTGGTCCTCTGTCCAACTTCGCAGATTAATTCCTAGTTTGTAACACAATATTTCCAAAAACAGGCTGTAAAAGGAAGGACAAAAATTGGATTTAGTAATGCAATAAAAGAAGAATATAAAGCCTTTATGTTATCTTTGACATTTTCTATATGCATTACATAATTGTATGTATTCTCTACAATAAAAAAATAAAACAGTCATTTATTTATTTATCTTAAGAAAACTGCTTTAAATGCTCACCTCTTTTATTGTTTTTGGGTAAGTTTTGCTCAGATCGTAGATAGCCTTGAGATCGCAGGTTATCAGCTGCTGCGAGTTTCAAGACGACTGCTTTTAAATCATCCACCTAAAGACAGAACATGTTCATTATCTCTTTTAATTATGTAAAAGAAAGAACTGTACATTCATAACAAAGAGTATAGGCTAATACCATGTTATTTATTTTGTCTTGTTGCAAAGTCTCTTTTGCACCTAGAAGGAAAGTAAAAAAATAAAATAAATAACATGATTAGGCTTTAGACATTTTTGAAAGTTGTATCCATTCTAATAACATGACTAATGTTATGTAATAAATACCCAAGACACAGTCTCACCTCTCTGGAGCAGGACAGGGAGCACAGTTTTAATGTCTCTTTGCTCTGTTAAGTCATTATTCTGTCTGTCTTCAACCTCTGCCACCAGTTTTTGAATAAGTTCTGTACAGATTTAAAATACATTCAATACATTTAAATAAAGTCATTACATGACTACTCAAAAAAAAAAAAAAAAAAGATTTTCAGAGAGAAATTGCTAGTCAATTAAAAAATAATCACAAAAAAACTATATAAATACTTTTCTTATATTTCTTAATCTTATTCTAGTATAATTGACCAAAAACTCTTCAGCTTCTAAGTTAAATATTTGCAGAAGTATTGAGTTATCATGTTAAGTTATCACTGATCAGGCTCATGGGTCTTTATCAAATCCTTCTCATATTGCATTCACCACTTTAACATTTACACTGAAAGCAGAAGGGATGTTGAGCAATTAACAAAAACCAGCCATAACAAAATCCTTGAGCTTGCCAACTTATCAATACTTCTAAGGTATCTTACCTTCTTGTTGTGGCAGCGCTGTGTCAGAATAAAGAGGCAGTGCATGAGTTCTCCGCGCAGAGAAAACCACAGCCAGAATGTAGAGCAGTGCCAGTGACAACATGTTGACAGGTTGTTGGGTGACTCGAGTCTCCAGTATACTCTTTCCCCAGCCAGGATCTTCAGTTTTATATCTTCAGAGGCCATCTATCCTGAAGCGATCAATATTGCTTGTGTCACACCATCCTAGTCTTAATGGTTTGACGTGATGGTTCCCTCGTCATAGACACAATTAAGCTTGTGCTGTCAATTCAGACAGAGCCTATCTCTGCTTGCACAGAGACCTCTAACAAATGTTTACTCTTCACTTTCCGTCTGCGACTGCTCTGCCTCAGATTCTTTATGTCTGACATCTTACGTTATATGACGTATTTTTAAATGATTTTTTATCTGATGTTTTATTATTCAGTCTCAATTATTTAATGAATCGGTGCATTTTAGTATGTGGAACAAGCTAATTGCATTATAAGCATTTGATTTTGTTTATTTGTGGACAATTCTGTTCTAAATTATATTTAAAGGTATATTATCACACATGCAAAGCACTCCATGGATACTCAGGAAGCCCTGTTACACACCAGATGACGTGTGTCCTGGGACATTACTATTGGTTTCTCTTTTGCTGTATTTATCAAAGTGAAAGGTATATAATATGACACGAAGGTTTGGTGTCAAATGAACAAACAACATAGCATGGTGATGGATTATGTGTCTGTTTTTCCCGAAATTGCAAGTGGAAGTATTGGACAAACATTTCTCATCTTCCATTGTCATTGTCAAAAACAGAAAGAAACAAGACAACAAGAACATAGTAAAGAACGCAATTTATTTAGGATGTACTTTGGAGAAAAACAAACTAAATTAAGTTTACTGAAATTCTATATTAAATCTAACATTTATATATAAATAAATGGTTGATGTGATCATTGGCTTTCTTAATAAATGTCACAAAATTTTCAATAAAATTTTCACAATTTTAGGGTTGTATGATTCTTAATGGGTTTTTTGTTCTTATGCTCAAGACATTTATTTGATACAGTAAAATTGTGAATAGTATTACAATTTAAAATGTTTTCTATTTGAATATATTTAAAAATGTCATTTATTCCCATGATGCAAAGCTGAATTTTCAG
This sequence comes from Enteromius radiatus, assembly GCA_032357445.1. Classification (NCBI taxonomy): domain Eukaryota; kingdom Metazoa; phylum Chordata; class Actinopteri; order Cypriniformes; family Cyprinidae; genus Enteromius; species Enteromius radiatus. The sequence continues at coordinate 16,154,428 of JAUCMS010000024.1, forward strand.
TTTCAATATTCCAGTCTTTAGTGTCAAATTATAATATTCTGAGTATATTATATTATTGCCAACTTGAAAAGAGTTGTGTTGAATAATATTTTGAGGATTTGTTTTCCCCTAGACTTCTCTGATAAATAGAAAGGTCAAATGTTGAAAAAACAAACCCCTTGTTTAATTGTTGGGGCTATTTAAGTCTAAGGACCAGATCAACACACAATGAACCATCACCAATTCTCCACACTGCAAACTGACAAAAACTTCATAACCACAAATATTCGTTCTCTTTCATGCTTTTCTCCACTCTCAGAGGAAGATGTTTCTAAATGTATCCTTTCCAGTCATCCTACTACCTGTCCGCTTGATCCCATCCCCTCACCTCCTTCAGGCTGTTTCTTCTTCAGATATACACCCCTCTTCATTCTGGTACATTTCCCACAAGAAACCCTCTCTACATCCAAATTTAGAAAACTACAGACCAGTATCCCTTTTTCAAATCATTACATGCTTGAGCTAGTTGTGTACAACCAACTCTTTATGTTTCTCTTTATGCAGAACAACCCCCTGGAAAGCAACTAATCTGGCTTCAAAAGCAGCCACTCAACTGAGACTGGTTAGTGAAGCCTTGAGACTGGCAAAAGTGGCTTCCAAATCCTCAGTAGCCTACTTATCTCTCTGTATTGGTCTGCTGCTTTTGACAGTTAACCAGATCCTCCTGTCCACCTTCATGAAGACTTCATCTCAGGAACCACACTCCAATGGTTCAAGCTTTCTAAGTCACAACTTTTTACTACTGGAGTTCCTCAAGACTCAGTGCCTGGACCATTTCTCTTCTCCATCTGCGTGTCATCTCAAGATCTTTCGTTCAGAAGGATAGCTTTTTCTATCATTGTTATGCTGATTACACTCAACTCTACTTCTCATTCCAACCAGATGATCCGACAGTAGCTGTTTGTATTGAAGCCTGTCTGGCAGACATTTCTGGCTGGATAAACATGCCACACAGCACTTCATCACAACCTCTCTATACAGCCAGGCTCATCAACTATAACTCCTTTCAGGACAGCCAGGAACCTTGGAGTTGTGATGAACAGATATAAGCTTCACAGACCATACTGTTACAATGGCTGGGTCCTGCAGGTTTGCCTTAGACAACATCAGGAAGATTAGTCTTTTTCAACATCACCTGACCAATTAATATAACACTTACATAATTCATTAATTTTGGTCAAATGTTTAAAAAAAAATAAATAAATAAAATAAAACTTCTAGACTTCTAGACTAAGGCCCGTTCACACCAAGCACGATAATGCTAACGCTAATATTGTTCTAAAAATAGTTCTCAATGTTAAAGAATAGCAGCGTCCACACCATAACTATAACAATAAAGGAGGTCAGAGAAATATCGTTGGGAATCATTTTCAGAACAATTTTGTCCAGCTGATAAACGATGGAAAGATTGACAACCAATCAATCCTTCTATCACGTGCTTGAGCTTAGAATAAACATATCGTTCGCTGGTGTGGACACAATATAGTTATCGTTATCTTTATAGTTATCGTGCTGGTGTGAAAGTGCCTATTAGGAACTTAAGACTGATGCTACGTCCGAAATCACATACTGCTTAAGTAGGTACTACATTTAAAATTGAACGTACTACCCGACCGTTAAAACAGTAGGTTCTATATAGTAT
>JAUCMS010000024.1:16156208-16170044 GCA_032357445.1 Enteromius radiatus
ATCCGGGTACTTCTCGCCTACTTTTTTTCGAATGCTATGAATTCGGACATACTACTCGCCTCGCATACTGTTTTTCATGTGCTATATAGTAGGGAAGTAAGCGATTTCGGACGCAGCATGAGACTTGTCTCAGCACTTGTACTGTATATTGTTGGTCTGATTGCTTATTAGTGATGGGTCGTTCTTGAACGAATCTTTAATGTGACTCTGGAAGAACGAGTCGTCTCGAGGGAGTGATTCGTTCAGTCGCGCATGCGCATTTGCGCAACATCACCTGTTTAGAGTCTTCGGGTTTTTATTTTTAATTATTATTTTTTTTTTACATTTTAATCATATTTTGCTAAAATGAATGAGATGACTCGAAAAAAGATTTGTTCATTTTGCTGAACGAGACTCAAAGGTACGAGTCGGTAAAATGATCCGAACTTCCCATCACTATTGGATATCGCTTTGGATAAAAGCTAAAGGACTTCATGTAAATGTAAAAACTTTCTTTTCTAAAAATGTACTTACAAATTGATGCTTAAAAATAAACTCTTAACAAGAGCTCATCATGTGTTTACAAAATGAAACTTTATTTCTGACACTTCCATAGGTTGAAGGGGAAGAATGCAAACGACTCATTACAGTGTTGTTTTGGGGTATTGCACAGACCTTGTTTTATTGCACTCAACAACATACAAATATCTTTAAGAATATAGACAGAACTGTAACAAATGTTTAGATGTTGAACTGGAACTGGACGATGTTTACTCAGGCTGTAACTTGTCGTTTACAATTTATTTCTCACATTAATTTAATTTAACACATAGTTTTTCATTGTGAGTGGTAAGATGAAAATCTTCTGGAAAAATTAAATAATATATATTTTGCTCATTAGTACTGCAAAACACAAGCAAACCAAATTTCTGTGTGCTGGACTTAAGCAATACATGTCATTAAAAAAATATAATTATACAACAGAACTAAAACATAAGCACAATTAATCAGGATAAGATGTCAAAAACAACTTCAAAGGTAACTTTACAACAATTAAAACACTGCTGTACCAAATGCTTTGATTATGAATTTTAAATTAGGCTATGTTAACTATAAGTCATCTGTCTTGTAGACACTACGCGATATATGATCATTGGAAAAAATACTGTATATATTGAGATTCCAAAAATCTTCATTTGGTGCTTTTAACATGAAATAAAGGCCTGTGTATAAAGCAGCTATTTGTCAATATTGGTTACATATTGTTAATGATTTAATTGATTGTTACTTTCTCATGTTCATATTCATAGTGTTGCAGCAGGGCACAAAAGTAATATCTTTATAACATATCAAAATGTGCAGCAGACACCTCTGTGGGACTTTATATAAAACTATGTATGTTTGGTATGTAAACACTTACCAAAGACAGGGGATGTTTTTGGTTAATACTACAAGAAATGCTTTCCAAAATACCAGAATATTTTCTCTTTCAAGGAACAACACAAACTGCTCTTAAATATACTAAAACAGGAAAATCCTTGAATCCTAAAGCACAAATTTTTACAGACCTAAAGTCAAAAATAAATAAGGCAAAGTAATGCAATAAATTGAGTGATCTCTGTTACAAGAGTTCTATTAACTCTTTTTAGTAGTAACACTAGTAGAAGCAATATCATATTTTTCTTCGTATCATGCTTGATTGTGACTATATAAGATTTCAGAATAGAAATATGCAAAAGGCGAGGCCAGAGGAAGTGTCCTGTGTGCTGTAAACATTTAATACCGCTTGTATAAATTCATCACATCTTGTAATTGAAACAGATTTTTGTCCTCTTAAAGAAGCTTTGAATGCTAAGTAGAAATGTTTCAGAGGTACAGTATGTCCTTGAGTTTGGCAGCACTGTCTAGCAAGTGATTGGTTTAAAGCCATATGTAGAGCCCACCGGAGCAGAGTCATGCTTCAAAATGTAGCGTTCACTACTCCGGCCTCCATGGCTGAAATAACTGCTACTAATAAGGCAGTGACTGGGGGAAAAATATGCTTATCTAGGTCTAGATCTACCCTACAGCTAAGCAAAACATGGAAAGCGGGCTCTAGAGTTTCTCAAAGCAGATGGAGCAGAGCAGGAAGATGGCATACAGGAACATGAGCCCGAGGCCTAACCTCCGGTCCAGCCTCCAGTGGTTCAGGTGCACGCTCAGTACCTGTGCAAACAATCACAGACAGAAAACAAGCCATGAGGCAAAGATTACAAAATATGTACAAGTATAAATATATTAGATGATGAAGAGTTCTGAAATGATAACCTTACAGTGAGAAAAACAGAAGCAAGGAGAAGAATCACTGAGTACACCAGTCCCTTACTGTTAATGAAGACCTGGAGGAAAACCAAGAGAGAATCCTGTAAGCATCAAATGAATGTTTTGGTGCTGCTTGAATTAAGCACACAGAACCAGAGTCATTACCTTTAACTGAAAGGAAAATAAAAATCAATGAAAAGAAAAAAGAAAAAAAATATAGAAACTAATAAAACAGAAAAAAATAATTCAATTTAAACTGAAATGAAACTATAAAAAATAAATAGAGGCTATTAGAAAATATTAATGCAATTAATCTAAGTATATAAATAATTAAAATATATTCCATAAATAACACTTTATATAAAACACAACATATGGTGCATTAATAAGGCAAATAAAAATAAAAGCAAATGGTAAATTAAGGTGAGGGATGAAACATAATTTTTAAATTCTGTAAATATATTTATTTACTTAATTAAAATTTAATTTGCTTAAAAATAAAAATAAACTTAACATTTAAAAATGAAATAAAGTAAACTAAACTTAAAATTAAAAGTATATCAACAAAATCTATTACAATGTAAATTATTTTAAAAATCATTCTAAAATAATGCTTTACATAAAACACAAAATATGGTGTATTTGCATTGTCAATATAAATGTAGAAAGCAAAACAAAAACAGACAGAATCTTATGAATTTTACATGTTTTTGTTTTTTTAATTAATTTAATTTAGTTAATTTATTAATTGATGCACAATCATTAAAAAAATTGGAATACATCAGCGATCATTGTGACAAATTCCTAGTTAAAATAAATACAAACTCACCGTTGACCCATAATCAACCACTAGAGTGCGCAAAGCCCATGGGAAACCAAGACCCAGCAGAATGTCAAAGATGTTGCTACCAATCGAGTTAGACACCGCCATGTCTCCCATACCTACATCACCAGACACATTCATTCATCTGACCAATCAACTCTACTTTACAAACACACTTATCTATTAAACCTATACGTGTTCAGGAAAAAGAAGAGTAGAGTGATTTTAGCACCTTGACGGGCAACTATGAGACTAGCCATGCAGTCTGGGACACTGGTGCCTGCTGCTAGAAATGTAATACCCATGACAACATCTGGAATGTCCAGTGTAAAACTGATAATGGTGACCTGCAACAAAGATAATGTGTGTTAACAGCCCATCATGTATCATATAATGAGATATTCCCACATGACAGTGAAGCATGGATCTCACCATCCACACCATGAGGTAGGAGAACACGGCAATCCAGAGTGTTGAGGCCACAAAGGTAACCATGAACCAGCGCTCCCAGCGAGGCAAAACACAGTTTGGGACAGTGTAGTAAAGAAGGCAGCCTAAGGGCCATGACAACACCCACCTGACTTGCTCCCAGCGCCCATCTGTGGAAAAAAGTACTTCATTAAATCATTACTTCATACTAGGCTCCTTAACACCACCTGCAGGACAAAAACAGTATCACATATAAAAGATAGGGCTGTACCCTTTCCAAAAGCTACTAATAATGTACTATTTATGTAATAATGTGTACACTTAAGGAACTGATATGTACATTTAAGGTAAAGCATATTGTCATATGGACAGCTTTTGTACATATTTTCTGTATGTATACCGCAGAAAGTATTACCAGCAGGTGACAAAGACAGGTGAATGATACTTGAATTCAGTATTCATGAGCTCTTTTTATGCCTTTTGTTTCCTTTTGAGCTCTTCAGATTGCAATTTTCACCCTTAATGTCATCTTCAGTAAGATGTTCAATTGTTCAGCAGTGAAGTTTATTTGATTGCGAGCCGCATCAGCCCCGAGAGGATTGAAAGCTCTCATCACTTTTCTATAATCAAGACACTAGTGCATGAATCTAAAATGCATGCCCCCATTATCTAGAAATGGCTCTCTGATTAATGGATTATGGTCCTTAAGGGGCCAAAAATGAGTTTCATTCTTCTAATCAGGATATGGAGAAAAAAAAAAAAAAAAAAAAGGAGACTAATGAACCACAATAAACTCAATGTGCTGTGCTGTTATTCTGAAAAATGGTTTAATATAATGTTTTGGAACCATTTATAAACATAAAATCAGAGTTTTTGAATCAGAGTGTCCTAATCAAATTCTAAATTGATTCTGAATTAATCTAATTTTACATCAAAAGCACAGAGGGGCAGCAAGATTTCACAAACACACACACACGGTTTTGGACATTAAGGTTATTGTAGGGATAGTACTATTTTCGTTTTTTAGTAATTTTACATATAATTCTTAAAAATGTTGCATTGTATATGCAAGTGTATGTATGTGTAATATTTTTTCAGTGTATAAATGTATGTTATATATATATATATATATATATATATATATATATATATATATATATATATGTGTGTGTGTGTGTATGTATTTATGTAAAGCTATCAAAATAAATGTTAATATTAAAATATACTGTATATGTATATTCATGTAAGTATTTTCAAAATATATACTCTATGTGTGTGTATTTAACACTACAAGTACAGATATATTGTGTAAACCAAAACATTCACAGCACTAACACACACACATATACTGTACAAACACAGTATAAATGTATATAAATTGATTTTATTCATGACATTTTTTCACATATATGATTGATCCAAAATTGTTTAATATTTACTGACCTGGCACAGTAAGAGGTCTGAAAGGTTGTTCTTCATCTGCCTCTTCTTCCTCGTCTTCTTCATAGTCTTTAGGCTGTGTGTCCTCTATGTCTGCTACTCGTTCTAAATCCCCTCCTTGGCCCCTCTGCCTAGGCTCCCCCAGGGGTTGCGTTTCACTCTCAAGGGCCCCTCCATTCTCCAGACCCCAAGGAACACCCTCTATGCCTGGACAATCTTGGCCAGGAGTGTCCCCTGCTCCGCTGCCACTGCTGTCTCCAGGGCTCCTGTTTCTAATCAGTCTCTGCCTCTGTTGAAGACAGACAGAAGATGTGAGAAATGTACAGTCAGGCTGCTGGAGAAGAGGAGACCCAAAGTGAGCCTCTTCATATGAATGAGATTCAGTTAGATGAGAAATGGGAAGCACAGAGTTTCAGAGTCAAGCTTGCCGAACATATCGCAAGGTAAAGCACAGTCCAATAGAGTGCCGTAGAGATGACATGCAAGAGCTGCAAGAGTCAAGCCCAAGAAGCAAGTCATGTGAACCACTGTAGATGGAATAAAGCATTTGCTCAAACAAACAACAGAATGGTTGCATAAGGTTAAAGGGGTCTCAACAAAAATGGAAATCAGGAGTAGTGTCTGAGGATGCCTACGCCTAGGAAGAAATACTAATGCTGACATTTGAGGAGTAAACTTTCAGTTATACAGGAAATGACAGCAGATGATCTAAGAATTGGATCAGTCACAAATCCTACCTGTTGCAGAAGTTACAGCTGAAGGGTCGTTATTAAAGGACCCATAAAAAAGAGAAACCATACATCTCTTTAATAACAATCCAAAACAGCAATGACATTAATTGACCTCAATGTGACTTGCTTCTCATATTTTTCTCTCGAGAACCAAATTCATTTTTTTTATTTCTTACTAATGTCATCGATTCTCTTTCTGTCCATTTTTATGTTTTCTAATTTTAGATGCACTGATTATCTTACGTAATCGATATAAATAATAATTTAAACAAGAAACAAGTTATTTGATTTAGTAAAAACTGTGCAAGACATAAAAATTGTGTAAGATAAGACTTAATGATAATGTATATTGAATTATGCTTAAAACAACAAAAACTATTGATAATGGAAAAAATCAAGATATAATCTACTTATAATTCCACTCCTAGGAGGATTGGCGTCTGTTTTAAATGTCTTTCACTTGTGAATAATCTACCTCACTGTAGAATGATGGACTCCAAATTGTTTAAAAAAATCAGCTTTTTTAAAGAAATGCTTATACTTAGCAAGGATTCATAAAAGGTTGGAATTAAAAGAGACATAAAAATTGGAAAAATTCAACTGAATGAATCGAAAATCAAAGTGTTTTTTTTTTACCTTGCATCCATGTCAACCTGTTATTTGGGAAAATATGAACCTTTCATAACTCATAACTTTAATATTTTTTACATTTTATTTCTAAAATTTATTTTATTTTGTTTCACGGACATTAGCATTTTTTACTGGATGAAAACAAGACAATAATTAAAAATTCTGAGACAAAAGTAGAGACACTACTAAAGGATATATAGAAACTCCTATAATCCATACTGTACATCAAACTAGTCTGAGACTTTATACTCTTGGTTGAGAAATGGAGGTGCTGTTGTCCCATCCAGACGTGCACAAAGCGAGCAAGCATCCAGCCAGTACCTCAGTGATGAGCATGCGTCCGGCCATGCTGAGGCGAGTGCGGGGGGAGAAGTGGGGCGTGATCATGACACGGAGGCTTGCCTCTGAGAAAGAGAACTGGTGAGGGTGTAGATTCATCAACTCATCCACCATCACCACCGGGGAGTCCTGGCCACCCGCATTCTGACCTGAGAGAGAGAGACATGATACTTTATAATGCGCAAGCACTCAGTATGATCCACACAGCTCCACCCACACACACCTTTCTTCAAGAGGATCATGGAGGTGTCACAGTGTGGGCTTGCCTCTCCTACCGACACATCTCTGCGCAGACTGCTCACCAAACATGGCTGACCTGGAATACCAAACCTCTGCTCCACCCAGCCCCAAATCTGACTGTTAAACCTTGAAAGAAACACACAAATTCATGTTACATCATGTGAAAATTACATGCAAGTATGGTAAAAATAAATCAATATATATATACTTAACTATATAAAACATACTGTACATATGAAGAAGTACTATCAAATGATTAATCATAATCCAAAATTTTGTTTACATAATATGAGTGTATAATGTGTATATTTATTGTGTATATATAAATACAAACACATTCATCTATATATTTGAGAAAAAATATGTTGTTTATATATTAAATATAATAGAATATAAATGTATATATGTAAACATTTTCAAAATATATACTGTACGTGCATGCATTTATATATACATAATAAATACACAGTACATATATATTATGTAAAGAAATGCTTATATTAACATAAATTACATTTTGACTGTTATTGTGCATAATAAATAATATTTTTAAGATTTTATTTTAAGATACTCACTTCATGATAAGAATGTAAACTCCATACATTGATATTAGCATTATAGTCTCCCACCTGCAACAGTGATATTATCTTATTATGGTATAAGCTCGATTTACTTAAATGTCAATGAGCATTATGATTTTAGCACACTTACCAAATTACTTTTTCGTCATATATGATCTGAAATGCACAAAAACAAAAATAAAAATGAGTGACTATATACTATAAGTGACTATAATTCAACATTCAGACACAGTCATACTCCTGTTTACCAGAATCAAGGCCAACACTGAGAGGATGTAGTAGATCGAGTCACGGAAGAGCGGCCACCAGGTCAGAGTGATGGTCTGTGAAGCAGGAAAGCTGTAAAGTCACTAGAATCTGTAACGTTTCCTATTTAATGTAATGAATATGCATATACTACCTGTCCAGCAAATATTCCACAAACACCTATGATGACCAGGATGTTGAAAACAGCTGATCCCACAATAGTTCCCACCCCCAGGTCCCCCTTGGTGATGAACACACCTGATATGAAGAGACAATTACTTATCGATAACTTTTTTACAGCAACAACTTATTGAAAAACACTGACCAATCAAAGATGTGAAAAGCTCGGGGGCGGAGCTGCCCGCTGCCATGAAAGTGGCACCTGCAACATCCTCACTGAGGTGCAGATTCTGAAAATACAAATTCCAATTCAGAACATGTTCTGATATTTCACAGTAAGCAACAGTAGGAACAAATGACACTCACCTCACAGATTTTTTCCAGAGAGGGGACAAAGTAGACATCGCAGACAATAGCAAGGGCGTAGAACATGTAAACTGCCTGTCACAAGAGCACACAATACACAGTTCAGCAGAGATCTGCTATTTAACTTTTAATCTATGATTTACGTACTCATATTTTATCTAAAATAGTGACAAATTTATAAGAAATTGCTAAAATTATATATTGTAGGTCAAATGTATCACTTAAACAGAGATAATAGAAATTAAAAATATATATTTTTTATGACAATTTTTTATCAAACCTTTTATTTGATATATGTGTTCAATTTTATCATGTCCTCAGTGCAAAGTAATCAGCTTCCACTAGAAATATAAACCATTAAATTATAAAAACCATGATTATTTTATGGACTAGGCTAAACTTCATCTACTCTTACACATAAATCATGTGAAAGTATACAGTCATGTGAAAAAGTTAGGTCGCCCTATTATCTTCCATAGTTTTCTCTATCAGGAGATAATAAAAAAATTATCTGGTCCTTCGGAAAATAGAGCCTCAGACGAACAGTATCACATGACATACACACCGAGTCATTATTGATTAACAAAACAAGAGCCAAGATGTAAAATCCATGTGTGTCAAAGTTAGGACACCATATGATTCAATTGCCTGTAGATCCACTTTTAATAAGTAATAATTTGCTGTATGACTTTTTCATCACTCTGGAAGAATTTTGGCCCACTTTTCTTTACAATGTCGCTCCAGTTTATTGAGGTTTGTGGGCATTTGTTTTTTGCACAGCTCTCAGCACATGATTTCAGTCAGGATGAGCTCTGGATTATGACAGGGCTATGGCAGAACCTTTACTCTTTACTTTTCAGCCATTCTGTTGTAGATTTGCTGTTGTGCTTGGTATCACTGTCCTGTTGCATCACCCAATCTTGGACAAGCTTTAGCTGTTAGATTGAAGTCCTCACATTTGACTTTAGAATACTTTAGTATACAGAGGAGTTCATGGTCGACTCAGTGACTGTGGCGTGCCCAGGTCCTGTGACTACAAAGCAAGCCCAAAATCCTCAGCCCTACACCACCAGGTGTTCAGATGTAACTTTGCAAACCTAAACTGTACTGCCACACTTTTTTTAGATAGAAGAAGCTTTCTTCTGGCAACGCTTTCAAACATTCCATACCTGTCACATATTTTTCTAACTGTATGTCATAAATTTTAGCATTTAACATGAGGTCTGTAGAGCCTGCAGTCTTGGGCCATTTCTCTGCATTACACTGTCTGATCTTTGGGTGAATCCACTCCTAGGAGGATTGGCGTCTGTTTTAAATGTCTTTCACTTGTGAATAATCTACCTCACTGTAGAATGATGGACTCCAAATTGTTTAGAAATGGCTGTGCTTCCCTTCCCAGATTGATGGCAGCAACAATTGCATTTCTTAGATGATCGTTGACGTCTTTCCTCTTTCACTCCTGAAGGCTCCAGATCAGCAAACTGCCAAAACTTCTGCTTTTATAGAGGCTAATGATCAGTTAATCAAAGGTGTTTGATTAGCAGTGCCTGGCTATTTACCCTCTTAATTCTTATGTTAACCGTAAGGGTTTCCTAATTTTGTCATTAATGGCACTCACTCTCTTTATTTTTGTTAAATGAACAATGACACACTGCAATATGTCAAGTGTTGTTGTTAATCTGAAGCTTTAATATCCAAATTTTAAGACCTGGAAAGAACCAGTTGTTTTTCATAATGTCCTGACAAGGAAGCCCATGGATTCTTTTATTTTGGTAGAATGCTAAAAACATTAAAAAAAACATTGTGAAGCCAAAATGTTACCGGATACCAGGAATGACCCATTTATTTGTGCAAATAACATTAATTGTACAATGCACAGTTTTTAATTAAGACAAATCTTCTTTACAGTCACATCTGACCAATTTAATACACCCTTGCTGAATAAAAACATTGATGTCTTCAAAAAAAAATTAATAATAATATAATAAAAAATCGTATTTACCCTCAACTTTTTGCACTTTGAATTGTTTAGTCAGTCCCTGTATCGGTTGTGTATTTCTCACTGTGTTCTGGTATACTTACACAAAACACATGCAGTAGAATTGCCCCATGCCTCCTCTGTCCCTTAGTGAAGATGTCCTCTGGAAATTCATGGATAGCTGAGCGGAAAAGAGAAAAACATTTTTGAGTAGAGACCACCAGAAATACAGAAACTACACAATCTATAAAGCAAGGCCAACACTTTGTGCACTTTCCCCTTCAAACTTGACAGCTCTGGTGAAAATGACATTTAGCCCATTAACGCTTACATATTAAAGGTCACATAAGATAAAGGTTTCACTTCTAACAGCGCAGTTGCTATTAAACCTTATTCTGTTTTACAAAGCATTTCTTATGGCCCTTAAAAAATGTGACTAAGATGTTAAAAAGATGTATATTGTGGGAGGGAACAAAAAACAAATACACACAAAACAAACAAAGAAACAAAAAAGGCAAATCTAACTGTATTTAATCTATGAGAACACTGATCTAGTGTTCTACTTTCTTACTTCACTGATGTAGTCCTTATCAAGGCAATGTGCTTCATTTAACTTAAGGTTGTTAAGAAGCTTTTGTCTATGGTAACTAAGTGGCAATTGAATTGACCAGCCTTTTAGCTAATCTGTAGTAGTGCAGAGAGGCCAGCAAGAGTGGGCCTAGCTAAATCAGAGGACTGGTAATACCTTAGCCCACAGCTTCTTGAGATGCAATCAGCGTAAAGACGGTTCTTGCTTTGACTGCCTTAAAGAGGCCAGCTGTCTAATAAACAGCCATGAAATAAAGAGAAAAGGGAGGAAATGACACCCTTTTAAACGCACTGATTAATAACAATCACAGCCTTTCTGTTTTTAAACTTCTCTCGTAAAGAATTTACATATGATTTGCTTATTTTTAAATGCGACTTCACAAGAAGATAATCTCAAATGCAATGGAAAATATGCATTGATTAATCTTAGCAGTACTATTAAACATGTTATCTTGATGCATTGCTGGAATCAATAGCTGCTCAGTTACATTTAAGATTAAATTTACAGAGGATTTCCTTATTGAATTTTATAAACCAAAAGGATTTATAAATAATTAAAGGGGGTAATGATTTGAAGAGCTTTTAGAGCATTACATTTTATTACATTTGTCCTCTAAAATCAATCTGCTCAGCCTGCACTACTGCTAAAATCTTAGTTAGCCATTTATAAAATATGTATTTTCCAAAGCATTGCAAACAGCTTTCATTAAATAGTAATAGTATATAAGCACAACAAATGAATTATTAAATGTCAATTTAAAAAATGAAGAGTGCAAGCAAATAACCATTGACAATTTTTTCTCCATGAAAGTATGAAAAACCATTGTTAATCATATGCAGTCTGAAAAATTACAATTTAATTAGCATCACAGACTGTATTAAAAATTCAGAAAAGGGCAACCTACACAAGGGTTAAGTTGAAGATACATCTTTCTCATGTTATTTGTGTGTTGTTGTTTTTTTAACATTTATGTGATGTCACACCATAGGACATAGGACACAGGTATCTATCTATCTATCTATCTATATATATATCACTAAAATCTGTTTTGGTGAAATATTTCATTTCTAAAGATGAGTAAGAAGGAGAAAATAGAAACACCTCTTGGGATGAGTGATTTGTGGAGATGATTGAAGGAAAAAAGGGCATATGACGTATCTTTCTAAAGTGGCACACTTTGAATGCTTAAAACAGACTATCCTCTGTTCTGAAATGAGGGATTCCGTTGCTTAGTAACACAAGCCTCAAAGGGGGCTTGACTATGAAGAGGGCACCTGTCTGCATCATTTCACAGAATGAGGAGGCAGGAGGGAAGATAGCGAGATATGAAGAGATGTGATACAGAGAGACAGGCGAATAATAAGAGAGAGAGAAATGCTCACTCACCAGCTCTGGGTGTACTGGATGTCTGGTTCTCTTCTACAATCTGCTGGGTTAGTTTACGCCGGGTCCAAGTGAGGTCTGCATCCTCTTTGGAATGGGCTGTAATAACACATGACACACATACATGTAATACTAAACAACTTTAGTTGTTGTTTTTTTTTTTCTTGTTGTTGTTGTGGGTTTTTTTTTTTTTTTTTTTAAAGCTATTACATTGGCACAAATTTTGCTGCTTATGACAATTTATACCTAATTATTAATATTACTATTATTTTAATATATACCAACATTTTTATATAACCCCAATTCGATACAGTGCAGTACAATTTTATTTTTCATTCTTTTCTAATTGAATGGAATTTTCTGTCTTTTGGACCCGCTGTATCAAACTTGAACCCTAACTTATTTAAAAATAGGCAAAAGATTGAGGCAATCAGAATGCTTCCTTCCCTCCTCTCAAGTTCCCATGGAAACCTGATCCAAAAGCAGTGATTAATGAGTGGTGTGGAACTGGATTTGATCCCAGAGAGGGTGTGGTTTAACCAAGAACCAAATGGCAAAGATAGTTCTCATTTGCATATGCAAACTAATCAGTTCCAAATATAACTGCGATAGGCTAACTGCCTGCATATTAGAATATGTAGACAGAATGTAAACATGTATACAATTGCACAGTAGTGATGGATAGAATTAAAGAGAGCATGACTGACACATAACAGGAACCTATATATTTGAAATGAACTTTTTTTTCCCCAATGCTTGGTTGCCTGTTAATTTTTTTGTGATCGTCACTAAGTACAGAGAAGTCAATTGTTGATCACCTAAGTGAATCTACATCTATTTCATCTACAGTATATGGTTTGCTCAGTTCTTGGCGTATCTGTAGATCCACATCGAAACCTGCATTATTCTTGACATGGTGATGTTACGGTCTTTTACTAAAAATTCACTCTCGTTTTATTCAGCTGAAGATTCCAATGGCATGTTTTAGGAGCTGCTTAACATTCAGACTCAGCCTCCCAGAGGAACTCATTACTCCCACAGACAAAGCTGGAAAAGTTAAAGGCAACAGAAGCAGGTCACATTGTACATTGTTTGTACACATTTTTTCCTCAGCATCTGTTTGTGCTTTTTGACAGGGTGTCGAAATGTCATCTCTGGTACAACTCATTCGATAATATGTCCTGAGGTGTGACATGATATACTCAATTATAGACAATTATACTCAACCTTTATTACATATGCAGCTTTATTAGCTCATATTAATTATGAGATCAAATTTTTGTACTTTCACTTATTTTAATCACGCTTTTCAGACCACAAGAGGAGGCAAAAGGATGGATAAAATGGTACAAAAATAAACAGAAAAGGTGATAATTTGAAACCTATAGACATGTTATGCATCAACTAACAATCTTTGCAGCTAACAATTTTTTATTTCCACAATGTTCATTTTTATGTTATGTTTTTGGTTAGCCAGGAAATTGTATTTAACTGAAATAAATTAGTTTTTGGTATGAAGAATGTTCCCAGAACATTATTAGCATTACTAACATTAATGCGTTAATAATATGTTAACATTAATATTGTCACGCCATTGAGCTGTGTTGAGACAGACACAGCCAATCAAGATGACACAGACACTTACCCACGTTCACAATCAC
>JAUCMS010000024.1:16170144-16181014 GCA_032357445.1 Enteromius radiatus
ACTTTTATTGCACTAAAGTCAATAAATACCCTTAACTTACCTGCTTGCCTCGTCCTCCTTCCTGTGAGCGTTACAAATATGTTCTCAGAACATTATAATAAATATTTGGTTAGTATTTGGTTCCCAAAATAACAAAACAGGAAGCAAAAACCTTAATCTTAAGGGGAACGTCCTGTGTTTGCTGGGCAGTCATTCATAATCATTCTTAATTCTGAATTTTTCTTTCTTCTGTTTTACCCAATAGAAACTGTTTTGAAAAATTTTGGGGTGATGCCACCGACATTCCTAAAAAAATATGGTAATAAAAAAATAAATTATAATTAGTATAAGACAAAGAAGAAGAAAAAAATAACAAGGATGCATTCTTAAAAATAGATTTTTTGTCCATGTTTAAAATGACAACAGATTAGAATGAGTAAATATTATGAGATTATTTGTCTACCAGATAATACCTGAACGACACAATTAATGCATTGTCCTGTAAAAGAGTATTGTATTCATCATTGTATTCAAGTATCTGCAGGTACGGTACTTTAATTACAACTAAATTTATATCTAAAAATGCAATGTATCTTCCCTGATGTCTAAAGAACTTATGAATCCCTGCTGATTTAACCCTTAAACTTTCAGAGACTAATAATAGCCTAGTGAAGGCCCAAGACACAGGTGTGATGTCCAGGTAACAATGCTAGAGGTTCTGGGGAGGTCATTGTGAAATATGTCAGGCTGAAGCAGCTGTCACAGTCATGCCCTTTAGAGACAGCCAATTATGTGCCTGCCATGGTCTGCCACCCCTGCAGTTCACTAGTCCCTGCTGCTCCTCCACTACTGCTTTTGGGCTTTCAGCGTGTGATGCTTTAAAATCAATGACACAATGAAATTGAGTAACCTTGTTCTATGTAATTATGTTGTTTGTAAGTGCGCAAACGCTTCCGTTACTTTTAGGGGGATAAACATTTGTAGTACATTTCTGAGCAATCTGTTAGCAAATGAGTTGTATTTTTGGCGCACCAAGTAACCAGCAGACATTTCTGTTTTTTCTTATGTAAATGTGCAATAAAGTAACACATATTCCAGTGACCTACTTATATATGACCCTGGACCACAAAACCAGTTATAATTTTAGTTTTTTTTTTGGTTTAAACATAATTAGAAAGCTGGATAAATAAGCTTTCCACTGATGTATGATTTGTTAAGATAAATACTCGGCCTAGATACAACTTTTTGAAAATCTGAGAGCACAAAAAGCAGCAAAAACAAAAACAAAACATCAAGCATAGCCTTTAAAGTTGTTAATATCCTAATGATTTTTGGCACCAAAAAATATATATATATTTTGACCCATACAATGTAATGCATGCTATTGCTACAAACATACCAGTGCTACTTATGAGTGGTTTTGTGCCCCAGGGTCACAGATTTTGTCGAAGTATCGCTCATTGTTTTTTAAAAGAATGCGCGGGAGCTGCGAGCTGTTGCTATGGTTACCTCGCTGGCAAACGCGATTTCCGATTGAGGGCATCTATTTTGTGCAGCCTGATTACTTAAAATTCTACTTTTTTTGTTATGAATGTTGTTTAAATGGTTTAAAGCCTTATTTAAAAGGTTTTTTAGAAATAAGAAAATTAAGAAAAGGTCTATTTTTGAGTCACCCCAAACATTTTCTTTTGACTTTGCACCCCCTCTCCTCTCCAGCAATTCCCACCCAATTCTTAATTCCTAATAGGCCTTATAATTTGGTTTGATCATGCACACTATTATTGCTGCTCACAGCCATATCGCATAAAGAAACACCTTCACATAGCCTAATAGAAACTCGTCAATTAATCACGAATGCTCCACATCTTCACAACAAATATTATATTCATACAGGCATATCGCCTATATAATGCAACGGGGTAAAATGGGAATGGCGTACACATATTTAACAAAATAGTTAGAAGCGGAATGACTTGGTAATGAATAAACGCACCTGTTACATGAAGAATTTGAGCGAAGCAGGTGACGGCGATAAGCCCAACAGCGCATATGAAGAGCCGATAGAAGAGCCGCTGCCGTCTGGATGCCAACACCGCCTTCATCCCTCCACCACACCTCTCAAAACATGTCCATCCAACAGAGAAGCCCTCTTCTTTCATTCACACCGCCTATACTGGCCTTTCTTTTCAACATACGGCGGACTAGCTTGCTTAAATTCAGCCATACGTCTGTCGCCTCAGCATCCTATCGCTTCAATAAAGATACACTATCATCTTTTCACTTAACGATATTTACCCCTTCCGAATATTTGGTAATATCAAGACGCAACGACAATATCTTAAACTGTCACTGAGCACGAAAATACTCAAATGGTTTCACATATTGTCTCAGCTTATAAGCATTCTAATCACATCCACCTCCATCTCCATCTGTGTCCCTCTTTCTCGCGCTCTCTCCTCCCTCCACAAGGCGCTGGACTCCGTCACTGAGGGTGTTTCCCAGACTCACAACTGCGCCCTCATACAGGGTTCACAATCATAACAACACGCTTATCGAGCGAGGGTAAATCAGCCCAGCGGAGCGGTTCAAGGCTCAATACGCTGCCCTCAAAAGTGTTTAGAATACTTTCAACGAATAAGACACAAAATGGGGCCAGAAACTCTTAAAATGACTTTTTATCCTAATGAGTAGGAGCGATAGTAACTTTAGTGTTGGAATTTCTGCATTGCATTCAATTAACGGTAAACAAAAAATTAAACAGACATGAACAAACACAATAAAATAACTTAAATTATGTGTTGTAGTTATTCATTAATTTATAGTTAATTAAAAATTCATGACGACAGAAAACAGTCTGAATTGTTCTTTGACACGTAAAGGAATAGTTCAACATGTTTAACAAATATCTATTTGATTCACAATATGTTAATTGATGGACTGGAGTGCTGTGGATTATTGTGATGTTTTTAACAGCTGTTTGGACTCTCATTCTTATGGTATCCATTCACCATTCACATTCATCTATTGGTGAGCAAGTGATGCTAAATCTCCCAAATCTGTTTTGGCAAATAAAAACACACTCATCTATATTAAATGGTCTGAAAAGGAGTACATTTTCATGTTTGGGTGATCCTTTAAGACGAAAAAAAAAAAAAGAATATCACTGCATGAGATAAAAAATAAAACCAAATGGCATTTATTTTAAAGAAAGATAACATAAGCATTGGTACTAATTCAATATAACAAACATAAACATAAGACTTAAGACAAACAATATCCAGCTGCATACAATAAAAAAAAAGTGTGTTTTATAACAGGACAAATGAAAATGACAGCTTGGCATGTAGCACATTCACATTTGTTTGAACAGATTATTTGGCACAGTAATGACTGTTTAAAAAAAGAAAGAGCAGGTAAAACAAAAAGAAAAAAAAAAGTTGCAAAAAGTTTGCTTCACAAAAGTAAATATTACACAGCAGAACAAGTAAGACAAATGCATAATAAAATACTTTGCATACACCAAATTAACACCAATTAAAAACATTAAGACTGCTGATGAGCAAAAGCAATTGTAAAGTGAAATCAGAAATCAGCATGTCTTGCTGGTTCTTCAGATAAAAAAAATAGCTGGTAAGAGCTGCTAATTGTTTGGCGTGAGCACAGCATGCAGCCGCTGCTTCAGGCTCAACAACATGCCATTCTGCATCAGCTGGGCCAGTGTATTAAAACTGCGATGAGAAAATATCTTTCAGTGCACACCCTGCTTCGTGGGCTCTAGTGAACCAGTCACCTTGAAGTTTATGCCATCTCCAGGCAGTGGGGAAGGTATCAAAGGGCAGAGCCAGGAGATGTACCAGTACTTGCCCAAGCATTCCCTGATGTTGGCCAGCACTCCTAGGTTGTAAGGCTGGCGTGTGGAGTACCACTCACGTGTGGTCTGTCCCCTCAGCATCAGAGCCACATGAAAGAAGAGGAATGCAGCAACCAATAGGAAGCCCACTACACATGTATCAGCAATGAATGCAAAGGCAAACGCTCGTGCCGTCACCTGTCCTGTTATCAGAGAAAACAAATCTTAATGATTATTTGTTTGACAATTTAAAAGGTTATATAATACATTTAAGTATATTTTTTTATTTTTTCATTTTCATTTTCCCACAACTTTTATGGCCCTTAGAATTTACAATTTTTGTTGTAGATTACTACAACTTTGTTGGAGTCATTAAGACTTTTTACAATAAATATTACAATTTTCTTTTTAAAAATGTAATTAGCTCCTGTGATATCAAATCTAAAATTTTCCCCTTAAATATATTTATTATTATTATGAAACAGTTGTGCTATTTTTGTGTAAATAAATAGTGATACTTAGGATTATTTGATGATTAAAAAGTATTTATTTAAAATAGAAATGTTTTGCTACACCAATGTCTTTGGTCAATGTCTGTTTTTATCAATTTATTGCATACTTTCTGAATATAAATATTTTTTTTTCTAAATAAATACATTTTTCCAATTCAAAAACCTATTAAGTCAGTTCTTGCATTTTACAATACAATAAACAATATAACACATTATCCTTATTTATGTAATTCACAGCAGTTGTTTATAAAAGCGACTTATTAATGATCAATATAAAAACGTTAGCCAAGAAAATATTACCATGTTGAAATATTAAAATCAACACAATTCGTTAACTATACTCTGCTCAATACACTACATTATTTAGATTTGCAAGGCATCACAACACATATATAGTATTAAAAAAAGCAGAAATTAAATGTGACGTCAACAAAGCACCAGCATGAAACTCTCTCACACTGGCCTCAAACATTCCTTATTGTTGAGCCTTTGACTAGGTTTCAAAACATGGAGGACAATTTCATTGCTCAAGATACTACGCATTTCTGATTAGAAATCTCATACTTACCAGAGACGAGCATTATCCAGGGCACGAGCAAAAGCATGATGCTGTGAAATGTCACGCCCTCTTTCAGGATGACAATGAAGACCTCAGCATTCATGACTACTGCATAGAGCAGCCCTGCCCACATGAAGAGCAGACAGGTCAGGAAATACCGGTAATTGTGGAAACCAACACACTGGCCAAAAAACACACAGTGGTGATCACGTCGCAGCACACACACATTGCAGTCGTAGCAGTGTGAGCATCGTGGAGGAGTGTGTGTCTCACAGTTGTAACAGTACCTATCATAAAAAAGGAAAATAGCAAATTCACTGACCCTTCGTGAATTCATGAATAGCACAAAAGCTCAAACGAAGATTTAAGTGATAAATAAACACTATACAATCAAAACAAACCAATTACCTCCACCCTTGACCCAAAGTATCCCCTCCAAGAAACACTCCTCGAATACTTGGGTTGGTTTTGACAAACAGCGATGCATTCCAGGTTATATTTCCCAACATAAAATACTGAGCAAAGAGATGCATGGCTTTCCACATGGTGGACCACTCAGTCTTCTTCTGTTCTGGCTCAAGAGGAGCTTCCACCAGCACCAGGTAACTGACCTCGGCAGTGATGGAGAACACCAGCACAGCGTTCAGAACAATAGGCAGATGTCGACCGGATGACTCCAACCTACACCACAGTCTACTCATGAACCTTGCCATGTTTTCAGCTTTAAATCATCCGCCGCGTGAGACTCTACCTGATCAACCTGTTTCCTACCTGTGAAGCCACTCGATTCACGTTTGCTCGAATCTGAACACAAAAAAAACAAAACAAAAATATGGCCACTTGAGAAACGCGTTAAAAATCCTTCAAAAGCCAGTTTCATTACATGACATTTACAGAAGCTGTAACAAATAGAAAGTTGAACAGAAACTAGTAATGAATGGGACACTTCTAAATGACAGATAACAATGAACGTTCCAGCCACGTTTATAGTGGCGATCGATTAGAAAATGCTGGGACAATTTATTGTTATAATTCATACCGACCTGTCATTCCATTCAGAGTATCTTCCTGACGATAAATGCGGAAGAAACGATACCCCGCTGGCTGCTGTCTTTACCAATGAACTGGCGCTGTAGGCTAACAACATTTGGCACTGACAGGTCTGTGTTGCACCTGAAACAGTCCCTCTAACACACATGACCCTGTACAAGCGTTCCACGCGGAAATATCAAGGCGGTGGTACAGAAACGCCGTGCACATGAAAGAATCTAAGAATTAATTAATGGATTAATGCTAATTAATGAATAACAAAACTAATTATTATACATTGGCTGTAACTTTAAAAATGCCACCATAATGTAACTGATTACTGAGAAATTAAATATATTATATAATAAATGCATTCTATTTACTGTTTAAACCTTGTGAGCTTTCCACTGACAAAATCATGCACAACATTGCATCTTGCATTTCAGTGTCTTGTCTGAAGTGGACTGCTTTACAAGCAACACGCCGGAGCCGGGAGCTAGTTGTCCCAAGTTTTATTCCAGTGAATTTTTCCTAGATATATGTATAAGCTATTTCTTTATTTTCTTTATTAAGTGATATTGAAAATTTAATTTGAAGAACATATTTCAGAAAATGTATTTATTTTAAATGTAAAATAATCTGTGTGACGATGGGACAACAATGGTATCTGTGAAATAATCGAAGGTTGTAAAACAACGTGAAAAGCTTTGATGTTAGTAGTAAGACGTAATCTTTAAATACAGACTACCACGATTTCCCTTTGACCACCCCTTTCGTTTTGACCCCCTTTCGTAAAGAATAATCCCTAATCTCATAATCCGCACTGCTGGTTGTTCAGAGAGCAGACTGTCATTCAGAGCGAGTTAAACATGACATCCTTTACAAAGGGTGAGGAGGAGCGCCATGACAATCATTTAAGGAAGGCATACGAGAATCTACAACATAAGTGAGTTATCGTGTGATGATCAGTTACTTATTTTATTCGTTTCGTCCCAGTCCCTATTTGTTTAAACATATGTCGGAATTATTTGCCTCAGTTATTATTCCTACTTAAGTTTTGTATTTAGTATAATTTAGTTTGTGATGTCGAGGTGGTGTAGATTGCCATGATATTATACAATGAATTCTGATATCATAGTGTTACTGTTATCCTATACCGTTAATCCCAGGAGAGGGCGCTATTGTCTACAAGGAATGTAAAAAAATCAAAATACTATAGTGATAATTCACCCAGAGCTAACTGCTTCGTCATTATTTACTCATCCTATTGGAAAGAAAGAGCATTATCTGTAGAAGATGTAGGTAATTTAGATAGAAAGATAGTCTGCCATTCGTTGTTTAGTAAAAAATATACAATAAAAGTGAATAGTAGGCTATGTATAGCAACAAAGTAAACCATATAGATTTACAACAAAATTATATTAAACTAAGACATTATAGTGTGTGTGTTTAACATCACTCTTTCTCTAATAATACTACAGTCAGGAAAGGAGAATGCAGCTCCAGAATGATCTTCAATCTCAGCAGCGAAATCATCGCCTGTAAGAAATATTCATTAAAACATCCTCCTAACATTGATATTTGTTCAGTTCAGAATTGGAGGATAAATTAAGTTTGTTATATGATATTGTACTGTAATGTAATGTCAAAAATGTTAATAAAAGGTTAAAATAATTAATATTTTTGAATGAATGGGATCAAACTAAAATAATAAATAATATAGGCTACTATAGGATAAACTGAATTTTCTAGGTTATGAGAATGATTTTACTTTGCTTTTAGAGGATTCTTTTGGATTTGAGAGGATTCTGGCAGTGTTTTTTTTTTCGTCAGTGAATGAGGTGATGTGTTTGTTGTGATAGGAGCAGGGCAGCCTGGCTGCAGGGCCGCTGGTTGGAGATCAGTGAGCAGGAGCGCAGGGCTCAGATCAAGAACCAAAAGCTGCTGCAGGACTTTTATAGAGCACAGGACACGCTCAATGACATGGTGGCCCGCACCGAAGCCATGAACTCTATACGGGTCAGCCAACACACAAAACTTCCCTGCCTTCCATACATGCATTGTCAGAAAAAAAAATGTGCAAAACAAAAAAAGTACTTTTAGAGGCTTGGTTTAGTTTTAGAGTAACTGGAGCAGAACTGTCAATTAAATGGCATTAGATCTGACAGTATATGTCACCCTAAAATAAAACCAATTCTTATGTTTTAGGGAATTAGTAAACAACAACAATGCAATGATCTAATTAGTTCATGAAGGACAAAATCAAAGTTCCACCGTACAAGACACAAATCATAATTTCCATGTCATGGAAGGTAGCCTACTTAAGGAGAAATAAGGTATAACATTTTCCCTTTAACAATACTGCCAAAATGACATCTATTGTACCTCTAAAAGGCATTGCTTTTTCTAAGAGTGTGCCTTATATTATAATACATTAATGAGCAGATCCATCATGCTTTTGTCATTATGTTTTTCCATTGCATATGATTATTTTGTTGTTGCTTAGCTGAACTAACCCATTAGTACTAACACATTTTCTTTTCAAAAGGTCCAGTATGAACAGTATCTGGAAGAGAGCTTCCCACAATGGCTGCAAAGAATGAAAGACATAAGAGTTTCGGAAAAGTCAAAGGTGCTTTATTTTAAGTCTTTGAAAAGAAGTCTTGACAAGCATAAACAGAACTGAATGTCTGAAAAAGTGACTGGAAAACAGTATACACTTGTATTGATTGTGATGTCTGGTTTTATCCATCAGGTACAACAGCACTATATTCAGAAGATGGAAGAGGAAGAAGGTATCAAGCCTGAACACAGGTCTGACTTTAGAGCCCACCTTCTGTCCTCCAATTTTCCAGACCTATCTCAGCCATCTCACACCATGCTAAACACTCATCAGACAGTAAAAGGTAATGTGCTCAGCAATTTCCCATATACCCCATATTGACTTTTGTTAAGAAAATGTTAACAAGGTCTTCTTTCTTTAGACATCAAGCAAAATACTGAAAGATGCAACCGTCATCCTTACATACCACCCACTTGGTTAACTGCCTTACAGCCCCAAAATAATATCCCAAAGGATTACAAAAACCTTCAGAACTCTCAAGCCTTAAATCATCCCTTGCCACCTTACTATTCTTTACCTGGTGATATAGACATCCAGTCACATTCTCCAGTCCAGCAACAGCCACCATCAGTGGACTGGGCTGGTATAAGACAAGGGTTTATGCCTGCAATTCACTTCAGTCCTCCGGCTGCTTCCTGGCCACGACTTCCTGTACTGAACCCAATGACGTCGGGTATGATGGATGTCTCAGACCCCAGTGAGGAAAGGATCCAATGCAGTGAGACATACAAGGAGAAGGTGACAAAAGCAAAAGCCAAACACAGGAGGAATGGGAAAGAGAGCGATCGGTCTTCCGAGCTAGACTGCAGACCAGGTTAGTTGTTTTGTGAAATTAGGTGACTTGATTGATTTGTTTCTAATCGAATGTAAACAAACTGTTCTTACAAATCTGTGAATGCTTATTGTTCCAGTGCGTTTATCAATTCACCATGAAGAAAGTAGTGAAGGTAGCGTTGTGCCCTCTAGTGTCACACTTTCTGGGATGCAAAAACAGAGAAAGAAAGAAAGAGATGGGACAGAATCAAACTCTACAGAAAATAGGAAGGAATCTCAAGGGTATGCCACATGAACAGAATAATAGTTTCATTAGTCCATGCAGACAAAGGTTTTGCAATGCCATCCACATGTTAGAAATATATCTTCCTGAGATTTGGAAGCAGTGTCAAAATGTGTCTTTGTATAACATCTTTCAACATTTATCTGTTTTAGCTCTTCCACTATGTCACAAGATGCTTCAGAGAGTCACTCGGACACAAAAATCTGCAAAATACATCAAAACCCATCTAAGAAGTTGAACAGCAAAGAATCTGTTATCGCAGATGCAGTGATGCAAGATGAAGACGAACAAGAAAAAAGCGAGAGACTAAAAATTTCTCAGAGTAGTGTCAGCTCTGAAAAGAAAGATGGATCTCACGGACTCAACATTAGAGAGGAAGAAGATTCTGATGAAGGAGATGATGACAGTCATGACATCATTGTGGCAAAGGAGAAAATATTTCGCAGAGAAGCTGAAGAAGAAGAGGATAAGGAAGGCACAGATGGAGATGAGGAAGCTGAGGGAGGGAATGAGAAGAGAGATGGGACTGAGCCCAGTGATAGAGAAGAGCTAGAAAGGGAAGAAGATGTTCCAGAGGACCTTCCAGATAGTGGAGATGGAGGAGAGATAGTGGAGGAAGAGGAGAGAGACCACAGTTTTCAAAATAAAACAGAGGTTAGAAAGACTGAAGGACATGCAGAAGATGAGAGCGAAATTCCCAACAGGTATATATTTACATTTATGCAGATATCACTTTTATTGAATATTCATCACTTATTTTTATATGAATCATATCTTTATTGGAGTAACACTTACTTTCTGCACAGTTTTGAGGAGTCTGAAGAGGACGAGGTTTACAATCAAGAAATAGAAGATGATGAAGTGGAAGATGATGAGGTTGTGGTTGAGAAAGCTTACCCCTGGTCAAAAGACCCTTTTAATGATCACACAAAACCCCCTGAGGATGATGAGGATGATATTGAAGTTCTTCTTAACCCTGTCAACTCCCAAACACAGCAGTGAGTTTTGTTAGATTCTGTATTATATTGTATGTTCAGCTCATTAACAGGTTTGTTGCCTATCTCCACAGGGAGGATGATCTGAAGGAGACAGACCAATCAACTGGTATGCTTTATTTAGTAATTTTTTAAATATATATATACATAATATATATTGTATCCTAGAGAAGAGTTTTTGAGTTTACCCTAGGGCTGGGCGATAAAACGATAACGATATGTATCGCGATAGGCACGTGATCGATATCAATAAAAAATGTGTTCGA
>JAUCMS010000024.1:16181114-16237585 GCA_032357445.1 Enteromius radiatus
AAAATATCAATAATTATCGATATCGACCGATATGAAACACTGATATCGTGATACAGTTTTCAGCCATATCGCCCAGCCCTAGTTTACCCTACTCAAAGACAGCACGAAAGTGTAATTTTTATATTTGACTTTTGTCATGTTTACGTACAATATAATACCATAACTGAGTTCTCACTGGTGATGTAGAACCAAATCCCAGACTTAATATTTTTGAAATAATAATAGATATAATCACAATACAGAAGAAAACATTCATTGCCACTGCATTTTTTCTCATTCACTGAAAATATGGGTTAGGCTGAATTATTGTGTGAGAGACTGCTTATTAATTAATATTAATTCTAAAATGTGAGTTCTTAACTCACTTTGCTTTAGGACCCAGGTTTTTCATTGGCGACTCATATTTAATGCAGTCTTAGTCATATATTTTAACCTTGCATGGTACTAATCATATTTTTTTAGATTGAGGATTTATCAGGGTGACTAAGTAACATACAAATCTGATGTATAAAAAAGGGAACATGCATTATTTTTAAATTATCATCATTATCTATCCATCGTTATATTACTCAAATTTGACTTGTCAAATTTTATTCTTTGCTACCTTTTTTTTTTTTGAAATCCAGATCAACACTCTGATTCAGAGAAAGAAAGTCTACCACAGAGGAGCCATCCTGAAGCCTCAAATGAGATAGAGGAGTCTGATGATGAGTTTGACCGCTTCTATGATTAAACCAGAAACTAGAACATAAAGATGGGAAACAATGGAAAGAGAAAACCAACAATAGATGAATACACTGTACAGAAGCGGCAATAACTCGATGCTTTCAAAAAATGAGCAAGGTGCACTCCCTAAACAGCAGCTCAGACCAGCCAGAGAGAGCCACAAGGCCGAGCAATGAATGGAGGAATCACATTACAAAGGGATGAAAGAGGAAAGAAAGGGATAAATAGATGCTGGGTGTCCCTCATCTTTTTTTTGTTATTTGCTGGTAGCTTATCTGACTGTCCTGAAAGAACCGCACCACTGTCACTCTGCAAACACAGGTGGGTCCAGAGATGAAGAGAGAATAATAGAGGAGATGAATAGTGGATGACGTTAAACGAGAGAAGCCAAGTTATAGATTTTATTCTAAGCCCATAGCTGGTACGGTATCGCTTCTGTAAAACAGAAACCTGTTTCTTTAATCTGAATCAATGTTTTATTTATGTCCTATTGGAATCAAAGTGTTTGCCCTGAGTTCTTTGGAATTAATTTAAACGTAGCAAGAGTTTGAAGGCTTTCTCATTCAGATAGGGAGCGTGGCCTGAAGCGAGGGGGATGAGCGGGGGTTCGGGGGAAGTGGGAAGGAGTACAGGCCTGTCACTGCTTCTGACTGATGGCTATT
Source organism: Enteromius radiatus (assembly GCA_032357445.1). Classification (NCBI taxonomy): domain Eukaryota; kingdom Metazoa; phylum Chordata; class Actinopteri; order Cypriniformes; family Cyprinidae; genus Enteromius; species Enteromius radiatus. The sequence continues at coordinate 16,182,503 of JAUCMS010000024.1, forward strand.
TGAACAGGCATATTTACCCGAGCCCTTGTGAAAGGAGACGGAGGGACACTAACGGAGACGTGCAGGCACAGACAGGCAATAAAAAGCTGGCCACTGTGTAAACAACATGGACTAGTCTGTTCGGCCGCTGCCATGCCAACAGGGCAGCTTCCACTCTCCAGCCAATCACATGGCAGGTTTTTGACAGGCGGAACAAAACCCCCATCAGATGTTTTAAGCAGCCATTGATTAAATGCTTATAAAATGAAATATTATCTTCTGCGTTTGGGTCGTTGATAATTTTGGGATGTGACACGTCCTGCAGAGGGACATTTAAACAGCATTTTGTAATTATTTTATAATTATTGTTAATGCTGATTTTTTTATGAGCTCTGAAATTTGTGCTTTTAAAAATTGTCACAACACAGAAGCATTTCAAACTAACTAGTCAAAGCAAAAAATGTCATTAGAAATGATGTAATGCTTAAAAGGAACGAAGACCAGTACATAAATATACACAGATACACACGTTGTACACATTATACACATTTTTTATTGATAAATTATAAATAATTTTATGAAATTATTAAGATTTTAATAAAACGTTTTCTCATGCACGCTACGCCTCTTTTGCTTACCAAGTCTGCATTTATTTTAATAAAAATATAGCAACAGTGGAATTGTGAAATATTATAAATTAACTCATTTACTAGTAAATTAATATTTATAATATCTCATTATTTTATACATAATTTTATTTATAATTTACTTTTTATTTTTAGCATCTAATTACTTCTTCATATCTAATTTAATTGCAAGCTTATTTCTTTTTCTGCCTGTCTAAAAATTTTAGTGTTATAAATATGTATTTTTATTTCCAATTTCTTTCCAAAATTTATATTATTATTATTATTATATTTATATATTATAAATGTCATTACAGTCACCCATTAATTTAATGCATCTTTGCTGAATAAAACAATTAATTTCTTTCAAATAAAATCTTACAGACCCCAAACTTTTGAATGCCATAAATTCATATCATTTCAATGAATAAAGTCTTCTTTTAATTATAATGCTATGTATATTTATAATTTAAATGAATATAAAGATCATATTTTGGATAGCATAAATTCATACCTTTATTAAGATAAATGAGACTAATCAAAATAAGTGAACTGAATTAGACAAACTTTCAATCACCTGCAGCAGATCCCTTCCCCCTCACAGACTGCATTCACAGCTGGCCTACTGATGACCCACAGACAGCATCTTCACACCCTACAAATCAACATTCACACCCTTGTAATGCTAAGAACTGAATACACACATAGCCAGACTCACAGATATTTAAGCCATGGCACAGTCATCCATCATATATCAACATACTGCAGAAACAGGGCAACTCATGAAGAAGACTACAATGTGTGCAGGAACACAGGATCACAGCCCATGAACTCCTCACGTCTCTCCTCTCTCTGAATCTCGGACACACACTGAGGGGTCTGTGGCTTCTGCTCAGATCGCTGTGGGTGTCCCTGTGTCCCATTGTTGAGAAGACACTGCTTTGGGGAGGTCCACCATTAAGACCAGTGTCTTCCTATTGTTCTCATACACTCAAACACAATCCTGCTTACCCAGGAATCAAAGGTTAGGCTAGGAGGGGATGAAGGGGGTCGCAACCTTACTACTGCTAGCATTCGGCCCATGAGACACACCAACCACACCACAACAGTCAAAATCACAAGCCATGTCTGGACACTAACCGCTAACATATCCTATATCATCAGTGAATCTGTAGTTTAATGTGCAGCGCCCAGGTTTTTCTGCCTGTATTGCATCATATATTATCATGTTATAGCACTTATATCTACTCAGTTTGATTGCTTCCATTGTCCTCATTTGTAAGTCCCATTGGATAAATGCATCTGCTACATGACTAAATGTATAAATATAATATAATATAAATATATAAGTCATAAATGACCATTTTTATTTCAAATTGTATCTAATTTTTATATTAATTAATTGCGTTAATTATTTTATCAAATAATTACAATTTATTTGTAATTTATGTAGCATTTTTTTCATAGACATAGACATAAAACTCAATTTCTATATGTAATCCCCCTATATTATTCATATATGTATATATATATATATATAATTAATTAAATGCCATTACTATTATTTTTTAAACTCATTTACTTATGAATATGCGTATATATTATTTTATATTATAACTAATTTATTAATAACTAATTATTAGTTATATTATAACTAATATAACTAATTATTTTTGTCAAATATGTTTGTCCATAGTTATAATTTATATTTTTCTTTTCTTTTCCTGACTGTCAAGAGGTATTTTAGTTCCTATATTAATATTTATTTATTATTTTATTGTTATTATTATTTTAGATTTTCTAATTATTTTATCATATCTCATTTTATTTTAATTTGTTCAGTTTCCAAAACACTGACTCATAACTAACTGTGCATAGTAATCCTATATATATATATATATATATATATATATCCATATTGTTTTGTTTCATTTTCTGTTTAGAGATGTTTTTAAATGTTGTTTTATTTTCGTTATTTGCATGCCTTAAATATAAATAAAAATATTTACAAGTACATTTATTTGCATAATAATATTATATTTATTTTATATTATCTAATTTTTAAAGGAGGCTACTAGTTTTCAGTGTGGCTGTCTTGTTCAGGTTAGTACGAGGAATGTCAGGACAGGAAATGATGTTTATCTTTTAAAATGTGAGCAGGACAATGCCTCTGTTGACTTGATTCTTCCCCAAACACTCACTTGAGGAATTTTAAAAATGCCTGAAAAAAAAAGCCTGAAAGTGTGATTATAATCTTGCACCTCACACCAGACATACAAATAACAAAACACCTTTTGGAACATTATATTGTTTTTTACTTGAAATATACAGCAAGGAATTCACATCTGAATGCATCTTCAAACACCTTCAATTCAACTGAGTTCACATTCACACAGAATCAAACAATCCTTCAGCATCAGATAACAGATACTTCTCCAACTAATATGTACACCAATTATTAGCAACTAAAGAGAAAAGATTCCCATTTTAACATCCCTTATACACTACAAGAGGGTAATCAGGAGGAGCTCAGCAGAGGAGCAGAGCACATGCTAAATCCAGGGTAGTATACAGAGTCTCCAGCATACGAGGTGAAGCTGGGATGGGAGTTAGGCTGGCAGTAAACCGGGTAGTTTACAGGAGTCTCGCAGTACTGGAAGTCCATAAGTCGTGGGACAGAAATGTGGTGTTGGGATGTTGCTTCACAATGCAAGCTGGCCTCCATAGAGGCTTGTGGAGCAGGCTGCAGGCTGGGACTGGGCATTGTTGGGAACGGCACGTTCAGAGAAGGCAAGTGTGTTGACATCTCTGGGGGCTGGGTAGGAAATAAAGCGTGTGAGGGAGTAAGGTGCTGAGGAAGATGGGACGGAGAAGGTGCTTTGGTTGAGGGATAGGACACTGGTTGTAATAAGCTTGAATGCTGTGTTGTGGCATCAACTGGAGGAGGTACAGGCGATTTACAAGAAGAGGTGACCGACTTGACCTCCACCTTTTTTTTCTTCCCCTCCGATTTCACAGCTTCCCCATCTGAAGTTTTCGAGGGTGATGTCGCCTTTTGACACTTGAAGCGCTTCTGGCGCCGCATGTAGCAGCCGTTCTCGAACATGTTACCGGAGTCGGGGTGCAGGGCCCAGTACGAGCCTTTCCCTGGAGAGTCTGGCGATCTCGGGACGCGCACGAAGCAGTCGTTGAACGACAGGGAGTGTCGGATGGAGTTCTGCCATCGCTGTTGATTCTGTCTGTAATATGGAAAGAGCTGGCGGATCCAGTCGTAGATCTCGTTCAGGGTCAGTCTCTTTGTTGGCGACTGCTGGATGGCCATGCAGATAAGAGAGATGTAGGAATACGGTGGCTTGGCATGGCTTAAGGTCCGTCTGTAAACTGATTTGAGCGCTGGAAACTCAGGTTCACTGGAGCTGATCTCAGCGTATCCTTTGGGGTTTGACGGAGGCAGTGTTCCTGCTGGGCTTGCGAGTCTCCCGGGGTTTCCCGCAGCTGCTAAATCACACGGTGGGCCGTAACTCTGGTAGTGATGCTCTGGGGGGGAATATCCTCTGGGACCCAACGGCAGGTTGTCTGCTCCATAGAACACCTAGAAACAACGAACATTAGATTTAAAAATAAATAAATTAATTAATATATTTTATTACTTTTGTAAAGAGAGGAAGAGTCCGAAATAAACCAAAGCCTTTGTCCAACAACCACATGGAAATGTGGGGAGAAAAAAAAGTTCATATTTGATTTTTTTTTAAGTTATTGAAGCTACTGAATGTTTAATATATTTAAAAATATTCAATTAAATGCAATTATTGTTGAATGTGTCAATAATGGGTTTTTCTTTGACCTAAAACTATTAAAATAGTGATAGTATAGAACTGTATCTAACCAAATGTGACCCTGGACCACAAAATCAGTTTTAAAGGAATAATTCACCCAAAAATGAAAACTCACCTTCACGCAGTCCCAAATCTGTATGAATTTCTTTGCTGTGCTGAACAATAATGCTGTTTTGGGTCACCGTTGACTTCCATAGTATTTTTTCCTATTATGGAAGTCGACGGTGATCTAAAAGCCTGATTACAAACTTTCTTCAAAATATCTTCCTTTGTGTTCAGCACAACTAAGAAATTCATACAGATTTGGGACTGTGCGAGTAAATAATGACAGAATTTGTATACTTTTAGCAAAGGCCAATGATGCATTGTATGGGTCAAAACTATTGATTTAAAAAAAAAGTAAAGATAAAAGCTTCAGATATGTTATGTTTCCTACAGTAAATATATCAAAATGTGTCAATAATGTCAATATTTAATTTTTTTTTTTTTTGCATGGCTGATTTTGTGGTCAAGGCTCACAGATGTTACAGTTTAAAAAAAAACATCTTAAATAAAATGTAAAACAAAACAAACAAACAAAAAAACTACGAACGAAAAAGTACATTATCATTTAATGTTTTCTTTTTATAGATATATACTGTAATGTACATGCTTTTTGACCTTTTCTTAATTATTTGGGGCATTAATATTAATCTTAAACGTATTTTCGACATCGCGTGTGCATCTGTTGGACTAATGAAAGTGACAAAAAGGATAGGCTAAGTAAAAGTCTGTGTATTTATATGGAACTGTTTAGTAGACCCAAATACATTTTTGACGATGATGACGATGATTGGTATAGCGGACGTCGACGTCCATAGATCTCTGTCTAACCTTATTTCCCAACAAAACCAAACCTTGGCGCCTTGAGTAACGCCATGTAAATGTATTCTGACCACCCACCCAGCCGATAAACCCATTATCCGGCTAGTCCGGCTATTCTTCACGCCCTTGTTTTGTCTCTTTTTAAGTCACTCACCGTCCGCCTTTTTTCTATCTCATGACAGAGGGGTATTTGGGGGCGCGACTGCTGTTTTCAGTTGTTCTTTTTTTCCCCGATGGACAGCGTTCGTAATAATTCGGCGCTTTCAAGTCTGAACCCCGCTTTCGTGTTTCGGACTCCGAGACGCCCCTCTGGTTATGAGCCGAGTGTAAGTCATACACAAGTGTCAAAGCGTGAGACATTCAACACAATCACAGAGTCAATCAATTAACTGCCGCGAGACCACACACACACACACACACACACACAAGCGCACAAATACTGAAGGTTAACGTGATCGCGTCACAGATAAAAAGCGTCAAACCGCTTCACCTGTTTCTAAACTATAATATCGTAAAAGTTTTTGATCTGATCGGTTGTGTTTTAGCTGAAGGGTTTGAAGGAGTTACGTTAACGTTACCGTACTGAAAAAAGGATTTAATGAGGTTAAAATTAACTTTAAACTAAAGGCAGTTTTTTTTCTTATGACATGAACGTATCAATAGGAAAAAAGAGGTAAATTATAGGAATTAATAAAAAGCAAGAAAAAAAAAAGAAAGAAAGAAAAGAAAAACTATTAGTAACTTAAATAGTTTTGGAGAATAATTAATAGGCTAATAAACAATGAAAAATAATGAATATTTTAAGAATAGTTAAGAAAGATTTTTATAGATATTTATAGTTATTATAAATGGCATCTAAATTACAGGTAAACTGAATATAGGCTAATGTTTTCTCAAATAGGAACATACCTCGCCGGAGTAATATGACATCCATTGATCGCTTCTCTCCCGTTTCACTTCCTCAATCATGTCTTCTGTTATTCAACTAACTTAGTTAATAATGCAAGATGGGTAGTAAAACGATATTAAAATCTAAAATGTGTATCACAGAGCATTTGTAAACCTAGCACAGTGTGTAGGTGTCCGGTCAGTAAAGTTTGAAGTGTTGTGCTCCTCACAGACCGAGTCCCATATATGAGGGAGCGCTGATCTCCCGCCCTCTGACCAGCGTCCTGCCCACCTCCTGCCCTCTGAACACTACTACACGGCTTTATTCACTTTACTGAGCAAACTCCTTCAATAAAAAAAGATCACATCAAACAATGTTTATTGCCGCAAAACGGCCAGTTACAGGCCTAACCCAAAACGATGTAGGCTATTCAAACTACTTTACAAGGTAACACTATAACACAACAATGGTCAGATTATCTCTTGATAATGTAGAATTTCTTTTTTGCACATCTTTCTTCATCCTTCCTCCAACCCTTATGTGGAATTAAACGTGGAAACAGAATCAGCAGCAAATTAAAAGAAACGAGTAACAAAATACCTTTAGCTATTGTAGGCCTAGATATGCATATTATCACCTGAAGAAGATATGTTTTAATGCTTAATACAAATTCTTAAAAGTCATAAAGTGATGTTTCTATGATTAGAAACTAATTGTCTAGCTAATTGTAAAAGCTTCTGAAACTGAAGTGGGCGATAATGTTAAAATCTATTCCTTACACACTGATACTACTAAAAAACCCTTGACCCAAAAATATATTCACGTGCATCTCTTTCTTTTTTTTCAGTCTGTAAGGTTGGCATTGTGTCTCATTCAGTGTTCACAGCTCGTCCCTCTCCCTTTCTCTCACTCCACATCTTGGTCCTCTCCATTGTGGGAGACAGCTGTTTGGCGGATTGGGGGTGTTGGGTGTCATCTTTATTGATGGAAAGCAAACATTTACTTTGTGTGCCATTTAAAAGCACCACCCTCATCTGCCTGCCAGTTCAGCTCAGCCAATCAGAGCCCTCAAGAAACACTCCTGCTCTCACAAAACAGACTTTATGAGTTGTGTATCCATATTGACAAAGGAGAGACCGAAATTTTCATTCCATACTTAAAACTTCCCCAAATAAAGGAGACTAAAACAGAACCAACATAAAACACTCTGGATTCCTCACGTTTCCAGCTGTGCCATCGTCCCCATGTGGAGGAACTGTTTATCTAGTGCTAAGTGCCTCCTGCATTAGATGAAATGCCCTAAAAACAAGGCAATTAATTACATCCTATTCAGACCTACCCAAGGTGCGAGAAACGCCAGGAACTTACTGATTAAATCACCAATTGGGCATTAACAGTCATATCTTAAGACTCCTTCTTAAATAAAGCTTTCTTAAAGATGAAATGAAGTTTGAGGGCGGCTATACATCAAATGAGCAATGCAATGTTCTCTACTTAAATATAACAGCTTGGTTATTTAAAGAAAAACTGTATTTTATAGCATAACTATTTAATGAAACTGAAAGATGCCTGATTTTGATGATTTAAAACTCAAGTCTAGATTAAAATGGTGGTGCAATTCAATGATTTAAACGAAATGCTAAATAACTGCAAATAAATGAGCCAGTTTCCATTAGATCTTTTTTTATTTCATGGAAATACAACATAATTATAATTCCTGTTCAGAACCATTTGTTGTACATTGTACTATTTTCTCATTTTTTTGTATTTCAAAACATGATCACTTGTACAACAATATGAACAAAAATCTCATGTCACAAATAGATCCATGATGACAATAAATTACACCTGTCATGCTTTGAGTTTTTAAAACAGCACTTCCTTAAAGTCAAAACATTTCCTTCCCGTCATCGTTCACATATTAACCCTTCCAAGAGCAAGAAAAATCAACTTTTATGCATAAATAGATTACTGGAAAATACCCATTTAATTCAACAGTTATTTAAAAAGAGATTAAAATCAATCTGAAAACTCCTGGAAAAAAAAGGAAATAACCGAATATGATGAGCATTCATGAGGTTACATTTACAACAGCCACATAAATTACAAAACTGAACAGAATGCTTGCCAATCTGTCTAACACTGCTGAAGCAAAGGGCCTGTGAGGGTAAATACTGAAATATTCCTGCAAGTTTTAGTAACTTTGTTATTAAACAGTGGATGTCTAATGTTTTCCCTTTTTGTCCGCTACTGGTCATTGTAATGCAGCATATCTACTGCAGTCTGTAACAATAAGAGGTGATTAAAGAGAAGTCATCACAGCACAAATCCAGTTATTAGTACTTCAGAACTGCTTCACTAGTTTACACATGGTTATTGTGTAGAAAATAGCCCAAATGAACAGTCCAAAGACTGAGATTAAACTGACAGAAAAGAGAAGTGAGGTTACTTTTCAATAGTTGAGGCAAATACTGATACCAGTTAAGTACCAATAAAATTAGAACAAGTACTACACGCAATTCTTGACAGCATCAAACCGCAACATTTACAGTGATAGATGTTACAAATGCAAAGATCTGTAACACAATAAACAACTCTAGCCAGAAAAGAATTAGAAAGAGGGGAAATTATTAAGGATATTTGTATCCATAGTTGTACTCTTGCTTTTTGGTCGGTATGTTACAATACAAACAATTTTAGGATATATGGAATTTGTGAGGTACATGCAAATACTATTATAAATGAAATCTGTATGGGCGTGATGTTAAAAAAAGAAAAAAACAAAACAAAACAAAATTGACATTAATCATGATTTCTCTTAATAGTTATTTATAATCAAAATCATTTATATTTCCTTTTTTTTTTCTTCTTTTTTTTTTTTAACTAGAACTTAAACAACATTTCTTAAAACTTCCTCTGGTGACTTGGGAAGATTTTCGGCAGTCCTAAATCTCTCAAAGTGGTTCAGTTCAAATCTCATTCGAAACGGATAGTGAGTGTTGATATATGTAAGGGTTAGATAACAGCTGGGGCAGACTGAGAAATCTACTGTGTTTTTTTAACCATGTGGCGAGACTGGAGGTTCGTCTCCTGTTTAAATAAAGCCGAGGCAATCTTGAAAGCTCTAAGGCTCTGTACACTACGTTTGAGACCAATGTCACACCAGAGGAAGAATAGGATAGCTGGAAGTCAAATAAAGTTTGTTTAACATGTGGTGGCCAGAGACTGATGTATAGGAGGCTGGAAACAGCGAACATGCTCCACGGTAGAACTGTCTGTCTCCACAGCCTTCATGTACTTGTTGAGGATGGCGAAGATCTCGTTGTTGAGAATCTGGTATTTTCTGATGCGGTCTGCCATCTTCTTCAGGGGCTGGAGGTTACACAACAAAACATTTAATACAGAAGCCCATATCTACAAGTATACAACGTTTTGGGTCTGTATGATTTTATTCTCATGCTCATACAGTAAAATTATTACAATTTAAAATAGTTCTTTTCTATTTGAATAGTTTTAAAATGTAATTTATTCCTATGATGGCAAAGCTGAATTTTCAACAGCCTTCAGTGTCAGAAAACATTCCAATATGCTTATTTGCTGATCGTGACACATTGATTTTTAAATACATTTGCGCTACTTAATAATTTTGTAAAAAGCATTATGGATTTTATTCACTTTTTTTTCCTATGTAAATTGTCTATGAAATCAAATCAAATTTCAGCAACATACCACATTTTTAATGATCTCATCTTTGCCATCCTGCCTCTGGACCTTCAGCAAATGGTAGCAGAAGTCGAAGAGGTCAAAGCGACGTTGTTGTCCTAACAGTACAATGATGGCACATCCAGCCCAGTTCAGACCATCACCAAAGCATTGCCTAAACAAAAAAAGCCCCAAAACATTACAGTTACTGACAAAGCTAAATCGAGTGCTTACTTAATATTAAAAAACAGCCAAGCTGAATGTGTGTGCATACTCTGCAGTGAACTCGTGCGTGCCCACAGGGATGCAGTACACAAACTGCATGGCGCTCCAGAGGCGGTGGAACTCCATGCACTCGTCCACATGCATGACGCCGTTGGTGGGAGGAGGGCCTCGCCACACGCTGTCCTGCAGGAAGCTGCGAATACGCGTCAGGATGACTTCAAACATGGACAGGCCGCAGCACAGACGTTCCTTGGTCAGCAGGTCTCCTTCTCGTGCTATTGCAATTTGCTAAAAAGATTATTATAAAACAAAACGTATGTTAAAATGGAGACCAAACAGATCCATAAACCCTCATTACCAACTCAAGAGTTTAGGGTCAGTAAGACTCCTTTTTTCTTCTCAAATGTGACAGTAAAAACATTTACAATGCTACAAAACGTTTCTATTAAAAAAATAAATATATGTAATGTGCTAGTCTTAAATATGTTCTGTTACTTGGTTTTGTGAGTGCCTCACCTGTGGGGTCCCAAGTCTCTCAATGAGGGGCACCAGGTGAAGAGGAGCATACTTTGCCTCCAGCCTCTTCATCCTCACCTCAAGTCGCTCTCCCTCTGTAAAAGTCATTATTAAAGGAAGATTTAAGTAGGTATAAAATTATATTATATTATCGAAAATTATACAAATTATTAGTGCTGTCGAACAATTAATCACCATTAAATCGTATCCAAAATAAAAGTTTTAGTTTACATAATATATGTATGTATATTTATTATGTACATATAAATACAAAAACATAAATGCATTTAAGAAAAACGTGTTATGTTTAGCTATAATATAAAATAATTAATATTAATAATATAATGTATATACATATAAAACTGTATGCATATTGTATACTGTATGTGTATTATTTTTATATACATAATAAATATATACAGTACACATATTATGTAAACAAAAACGTTTATTTTGGATGCGATTAATCGTTTGACAGCACTAAAAATTATGTAATTTTTCACCTTTGATGTAGACCCTTGGCAGGATGTTCTGGAATGGAGCAGCATGAAGTAAGTCACAAACTTCTTCCTGTGACTGAGTTCAAACATAGAACACAGAAACATGATAAGTAATGAATGGAAAACAGTTCTTTAGCTCACTGTTAAATGAAATCTAAATCAAGCTTTACGTAGCACAAACATCACTCACATCAGTGTGAAAATGGGTTAGTCATAATATGTATGAAAATGTGAAAATGTAAAAGTTTGAGCAGAAATACAATGATATTTCTATAGAATTGATGATGACCGAGAACCTCAGTCTAAATACTGGTAATTGATTATACCAAATATAGTACTGATAAAAGGATGTAATCCAGTAATTTGATCATAAATAGCACTTTCTGTTCTCTGTTTCAGTCAGTTGTACTCCATCTAGATGTTTCTTTACAAAAAAAATGGGTCATGCAAATGCCCAATCTACCAACTGTAGACAACAAGATGTAGTTCTGCACATCCCTATTATTAATGTGAATTCTATTAAATCTCTACATCAACATTTGCTGAAGTAAAGCCAGAAATAAAAAAGTATATATGTGATAAATTATTATTGTGGCAGGTGGCGTAAACCCTAAATGCAATGTGAAAGTATAAAGGTCTTATGGCAATGACCTTCAAATTAATGAGGTACAAAAATCACTTCATTCACAAGAATAAAACAAGCACTGGACAACGACCAAACAAGAAGAGAGAGACGACCAGAAGAGCATCCTGACAGAAACGATGTTAATGAGAGATCAGCGTGCAATGATCATCCGACACATTCACTATGCTTCAGAGAGAGATAGAGACCCAAACAGAAACACAAGAGAAACAGGCATCAGAAGAGTTACAGTCAGAAGAAGAAGTGTATGGAAGCGGATGTGCACCAGCACGGGACGTCACAGGCAGCCAGAGAGGAGTCGTGACTGCCATGAAAGCAAGGAAGACTTCCTTTAGAGGAAATGATCCTAAACAAGCCTCTTAATATTAACCCAGAGTCCAAACGTCATGACAGTGCCAGACGTTCACAGCTCCGTATTACATTTGGGGTTTTATTCTCTTGTCTCGGTGACACTAGCGTCCTTGAATCATGGCAGAACACGGCACAAAAGTGACTAAAGAAAAAGTAGAAAAACCAGGAAGAGTGTGCGTTCAGTCAGTTTGTGGTTCAGTTACATGAATGAGGCCTAATTCCTTACCACCTGTAGTTGTTGCCAGCGTGTAATGAGAAATAAAGTTGCTTTTTAGGGGCAGATGGCAGCAGTGTCCTTCACCCACACACTCGTTAACATACACACAGCATTAATATTCACACCCAAAAGCGCGCGCACACACACACATCATCGAACATCACACACTTTCTACAAATTCAAATCTGCCTCTTTATGCAGCTGATTAGGAAAGCCAGGCTGAGTCACCAATCGGATGCTTTCATTACAAAAAATATTTGCGTAAAGCAAATCAGAATTCAGAAGAAAACAAGGCATTTTACGAAAGATCAAACCTGCCAACCATGGCGAAGCATTTTGAGAACCGCAACAGCGCAAAGCTTAGTTCATATTCTTTCACACCATTCTGCTTTGCACTTATTTTTCCATTAACACCACCATATCATGAAGAAAACAATGCTATAATACAGTTCAGAGAGGGATAACCGCCTGAGAAAGCAATGTTTTGAATGCCAGGCTTAAAATGTGGATTTACAGTTTAATTTTAGGGCTATAAAAGGAAAAAATTATATTTATCTGTAGTTTGGAGTTGCAAATCTTAAAAAAATAACCGTACTGTCAAAATGTGTACAGGTTGGCAGGTCTGAAAGACTAAAATCTAAGAAATCAGCTTTAAGATGAAGTTTCAGATCAACTAATTAGGAGTAAAGTGATAAGCTATCAACTATGCAATTACACTACATCATGCAAAAAGGAAGAGTAAGTCAGAGGGGGTCTCACCAGAGCTTGCTCGATGAGCAGACAGAAGAGTATGGCGTTGCCCACCTCCCTCAGACTCTGAAACACATCTGTCTTGAGCTCAGCGTACTCAATGATGTCCTTCAGCTGATGGTGGAAGAACTCCAAGATGCCTGACAAAATGTTCCACATTACATACCATCAAAAACACTTCAGGCAAGGATCTGACATTCATACGCTGCAATTACTGTCTTAATAAGCTATAAAATGTGTTTTACTAATTAATTTGCTGTACTAAATTAACACACATCTTTAATATAATTACATTTACATTTAGCAGAGACTTATCAAAAGAGGCTTACAGTGCACAATTTTATATTATTATTTTTAAATCTTTTTTAACCTATTCTCTGCATTTATTCGATTTACAACATGATGGAAGCATGTTAAGATCTTTAATATAATTATATTGTCTATATTGAACCACTGCTGAATGACCAGGCTAACATAAAACCCATAGATGACCTAGACAGGTGGAGTTAGGGGAGGCAGATGGGCTCTGATGGTACAATAATGCACCAAAATATAATATAATAGCCAATACATCTTTGCACTTATTATTAGACTGAGACACAACTGGAGTGTTACAAGTTCTGATCTCACCTGGTGATCCATACTCATGACGAGGGAGACGGCAGATCTTAGGCATCACCTCTATGAGCGTCTTCACATACTGCAGGATGGTGCCTTGCAACTGAAAAAGACAGATGAACAGGACAAATAAAATGGAGGGAATGTAAAAAAAAAAAAAAAAGAGGAGTGCATGAAAGAAACTACATGTAGACTAAACAGAGAGACAAAATACCAAGCTCTTGACAATTTTGAGCAGCTCCTCCATCACCACAGCGATGCCCTGGTAACCAAGAAGACGGCAGATTGTTTTGAAGTGCGGAGGACCCACAAAGTTCCTGTAGGAACTGTAGATGTGGGAGTAGGCAATGTTCAGAGGCTGGAAAACAGAGTGAGATATTAAAAATAGACATTAATGTTCTCTAGCACACTGTATTTAACTATTTGGTTTAGTATCACAAGCTAATTGTACTGCTTACAGACCTTGGAGCCGTACAAGTAGTAAGGCTGGACATTGGCAGGTTTGTCCCTCTGAGGCTCCTGGGTAAAGGGAATGGCTGTTCGCACAAACCTGTTCCGTGAGATTGAACGTTTTTAGCAACATTGTCATCTATATTGAACCACAATAATATGGATTTGTATTTATACAAATACATTTGTATTTAAACTTATATTCACAAACCTGTTGGTGGAGCCATTGTAACAATAGTTTGGTAAGAAGTCAAAGTTGAGTTCCCAGAAGACATGCAGTGTGATGCGGCCGTATGGAGCAGACACGTTGTGGTTGGCCTCGCGGAACATGGCGTCAAAACTGTCCAGGGTCATGTGCTTCGAGAGCAGGCGATGAGTCAACCTGTTGATTTCCATCAGCCATTCAAGCTCCTGAAAAACCAATTTCATTTTAACGAATATTCCTTAGAGTCTTAGGTTTGGTAAATCAAGACACCAGATGTCCAAATGGGAAAGAAAATTGTCTGCAAGTTTATGATAGCAAAGAATGCTGATTATGATGTCAACAAACACCAAAACAATCTAAAAGCATGAGTTTCTCACCACTATGGACGTGAGGTCCTCGCTCTCAAAGCGGCTGATGGCCTGATCCAGAGATTTGTACATGGCTGCTGAGATCCTCTGGGTTATTAATCTGTTCAGGTCAATGGAGCGACCCAGCAGCTAAAAAAAGCACAAACATGTTAGATTTATCAATTACAAACGATCCAGTGATGGTAAGTTTGCTCAACGTTAAAACACAATTGTCCATTCTTATTGGTAATTGTTGTAGTATCACACCTGCACATGTCTCTGTTTGAGCAGTGTTTCGTAGCGGTTTGAAGGCGGGTATGGAATGATCACACCGTAGTTCTTACACTCTGCACGGAAGCGTTTGTCTAGGAGGACACTGCGAGAAAAAGAAAAAAAAAACATATGATCTATAGCAGATTTTGATTTTGACCTCTGAAATTGAACTTGAGAAGCGTTTAAGAGGAGACAGGGATATTGTTACCTTCCAGCCATTGCTTTGTAGTAGGCAAATATCTGGTCAGCTAACTTGTACACAAACTGATCGAAACACAGGTTGACCTATGATGAAAGAGATTGCTTCAGTTTTTATTTCAAATATTTCTCAATGGAAGAGATTCAGAGAATAATAAACAAGTCTGTGACACTCTACCTCAGCCTCTATCTCATCATAGAGGAACTGCTTCTTGAATTTTGTAAGGGCATAATAACCACTATCATTATAAAGGTCCAACGGATACAACACATATCTGAGGGGAAAAAAAAGATTAATTTAAAAAAATGCTGTAATCTGACAGACCCAATTAGTCATTGTTTATATAAAATAGCACATAAGAGTTGCAAGACTCTTCTATGTAAGTCTCATACGCCTATTAAGGATGCAAAAACAGTAAAAACAGAAAAAAAACCCCAGCAAAAACAGCATTTTTGTGAAACATCTGAAAAATTGGTTTTGGTTGTGCTGTGTAATATTTTCACATATTTTTTTTCAGGATTCTTTGATAAATAAAAAGGAACAGCATTTAATTGAAAAATAAATAGTTTCTAACATTACAAATGTCTTCATTGTTATTCTTAATCATTTTAACACATCCTTACAGAATAAATATTAGACTGACTCCAAAATTTTGAATGCTAGTGAAGCTTAACAACCAGTATGAACTGTGTATGTGGCACATACTCCATCATGGAGGGCTCTTTGGTCTCCAGAATGTGGTCGGTGAGGATCCAAGGCATGGACATCTCAATAGGGAACTGGATGCGACGGCCCATGGTGAGCTCCAGAAAGAACTCTCTGAACCAGAGTTGGGACAGATCACAGCACTGCTGTAGGGCCTCTGACAGCCAGTCATGAGAAAAAGGAAGGCAACATTTCTCAGTCTATACTGACATAAAGATGATACAGTTGCAATATAGAGAGCTGCTGCTGTTGTCTCACCACTGAAGTTCAGGAGATGGGTGAAGAAGAAAGACTGCTTGTGGAAGTCCTCTATGGCCTGAACAATGGGGCCATCCAGACTGCTGCGAAGAGTCTTCTTAGAGCCACTTTTATCAGCAATGAGAGACTCCAGCATGGTACGCACCATGTAGAGCTACAGTACAGTGATGAACACATAATACTCAGAAGCAACCTTTTCAAACAGCATTAAATATCATCTACATTGCAAACACAATTTAACTGACCTGTGTGCTCGAGGGGCCAACAGCGCGACGAGGAACTTTAATGTCAAATCCTCCTTTGGGGTCCTTCTCTCCCCTCAAACAGGGGTCATTAGGAGGTTCTCTAGCTCCTTCCCAATCACAGATGGTTTTACGAATTGCCTGAAGTACACTATATGGAAGCAAAGAGATAAGTAATGCCCAAAAAAAGTATTTTCTTTTTTTAAGTGGCGTACATCTTACCTGATGAGGACGTTCTTCTTCTTGCGCACAGCTTGTCTGAGGGGCTCTCTCAGGGTCACTTGTGCAAAATCCTGCAGGGCGGAGTAGATTGTGTGCCGGATGGCCTGGTTGAACACGCTCTCCATCCGGCCCATCAGAACTTGAAGACCCTTGATCATAGCAATGACCTCCACCAAGGCAAACTTCTCCTCGCTGGTGTAGTTGTAGCGCGTGGCACGTTCATACTCCTCAGCTGTGCCCGGACAGTCCTTGTTGCAGAACTTATCAGTCGGGTGGACTAGTTTCCAAGAGTACTAGAAAAAGAGAAGACAGTTCAAATGCAATATAGATGGAATGCAGAAAACCGTTTAAATGATCTCAAACTTACCACTTCCATGACATGAGTGCTCCACTTAGACAGAAGCTGAAGTCCTCTGAGCGCCAGATCAAAAAGCTCCCTGTATTCCTCATCAGACTTCTGGCTGTCCAGACCTGATCCAGTCACCACCTCACTGTTACTGTAGCGTGCCAGCTCAGAGATGAAGCGGATGTGGTCATCTCGGATCTGCACCATCTGCTCACACAGGTTATACTGAGGACTGATGCTGCTCTGAGTGCAGGTCCACCTGAAAGAGAGAGGAAAAAAGACGCTACTAAAAACGTACACTTTTAGAAGTGAGTCTCTTATGATTAAATACAGTAAAAACAATGCAAAAATTTCTTTACATTTTTCTATTCAAGTAAAAACTCAATTTTCAGCAGCATTACTCCAGTCTTCAGTGTGACATCCTTCACAAATCAAATTCAAAATTTAATGAATAGAAAGTTCAATAGAATGCAATTTATTTGAAAAAGCATCTTAATATTAAAAATAATATATATAAATAAAAAAACAAAAAAAAACATTAGAAATATCTTCACTGTCACTTGATACTGAATAAATAATAAAAAAAAACATATTTTAAAACAAATTTAAAATAATTACTTAGCCAAAGCACTTCTGTTTACTAGACAATGGCATTCATTAAGTGCTTTTTATCTTAAGTAATCAATCACTCACTTGGACTTGTTCTCTTCATAGTGAGCACTTGTTTCTATGTATCGTGACAGCTCAATCTGCATGTCTCCAAACAGTGGCACGACCTGAAGCTGTGATAGCAACCAACATAAAAATTAAACTCAGAGGATTGTGATAAAAAAAAAAAAAAAAAACTGTCAGTCTTAGAAAGAACCAGAACGTTTGTCTTCACCTTAAAGAATTTATCGATTTTGCTAAGGTTTATCCTTTTCTTTGCATCCAGCTTGTAGATGTTGCTGACATTTCCATCCATCAAATATAGGCCAAAGCCCATGACCTGAAACACAGAGCCATGCCTTCATTTGTAAAGATCTTTCAGGAGAGTATAAAAACCTTCAGCAGGAACGGATGCGCTCACCTTTAGCAGCATGTGTTTCTCACTGGGGGTCAGGTACATCTTGTTCTCATAGTAATCCACACAGATGTTGACAATATCAGCCAGCAGCTCCTCATAACCTGGGATCACCTCCAGCTGCTGGTGCAGACACTGGACAAACATCATATAAAACATGACACACTGCACGCAAATATCCAAATGAATAGTGAACAGAGAAGCTTTGGGGGTAGACAAGACAAAAAAACAGTTAAAGAAGCTGTATGGACCAGTTTTATGGTTTCTTTTTGGTGTTTTTCTTTACCATAAATATGACTATATTTGAAGTTAAACGTACCTGTGTAATTCTGTTGTGATTGGCTAAAAACATAGAGAGGTTTTGGGACTCCTGGATGGACTGTGGGTCAGCCATCTTTCTCAGGAATTGAGCAGCTCTGTATAAAAGGAACAGAAGAAATATGTAACCTTTTTAAATATTGCATGTATGTGTGTATGTCAGTGTTTTAACGACTCTTAAAATGTAAGCATGACCATTATACCTCTTGTAAGCAGAGTGATCATTTTTAACACTGCACTTCATGTTCTTCAGTTCGTCCAGGACAGCAAACATGTTAATGAACTTTCCTAAAGTAAGGAGGTAGGCCTCGGACACAAAGTCCTTTCTGCGCTCAGCATGACATAGTCGCTTTACCTCGCTGCAGAAACGTTCAATGGCCTTGCGCTAGAAGGAGGGATATCAATGTTAAAGGCGTATACTACCTAAATGTCACAACTCTCAATAGCAATTTTGAAAGCACAGCAAAAACTACGCTATGCTACTCATTTGATGCACTCCTTTATTTGAAAAAATAAATATACGTAATAAAAAAAAAAAAGACATAAATAAACAATGAGTGTTTCTCCCTCTATCTTATCAGAGTTGTTGTTTGAAGAATAATTATGACATTTGAAGATTAATAAACAGTGAATAGAGTTCAAAGAGTTTTCTTCCTCTCTTACCTGGAAGTACATGAATTTCATGAGCTTGGTGACCTCAGGTTCCAGTACCTCTACAGTCTTCTCATAGATCTCCACTCGGTTTGGCTGCTCGTTGCACTTCACCTGATATGCACAAGAGGGCGTCATTAAACCAGTATGATTCAGATCTCGAATTATGAAATTAATAATGAGCCTTTTCACTGCAGTGAGTGCAGGGCAGTCATGTTGTTCATCTGGGTCAATCATCAATCATCTCTTATCGAAAAAAGGTTCAGATTCGCTTCGGACAAAGGGCATATCATAACATTCATAACATAACATTCAAAAACTTAAATCTATGCATATAGATGATCTATAGATGATACTCTTAAACGTCCATTCTTATTGAAATCCTCTGCTTCACCATGACACACCTGATAGTAAAATCATACGTATGGGACAGTAGGCCAAACTGTGCATGAAGTTTACAGAGAATACACCTGACCAGAGCACTGTTACTGCATTGGATGTCACGTGTGTGTCTGTGTACCTGAGGAATGGCTCTGGAGCAGCTCCTCCAGGTGTACAGCATGACGGCATACTCGTGCCCCTCCTCCAGCATTTCGTTCTGAGATGAAAAACACAGTTTAAAAATGAGGAAAACATACAATGTTACAGGAACCAGCTATGAATTCTGTGTAAATGTGTGATCCATTAAACACTCTTTTGCTGTAAGTGACCATGATTGCTACATAGTAGATCTAGATTTCCTACAGGAATCACCAGCACTTGCGAGACAGCAATGATGGTGTATTAAGTTTATAGACAGAGTGAGAAATGGAGAGACGCCAAACCTAGAATCACCAGAGCCCTTGCAGTCTAGACAGTTCTGCTGATTAGAGTGGCAGCAATTCAGTTTCGTCATGTCGTGCTGCAGAAATTTTATTGTAGACTGGGTTTAAAAGTCCCTAATTATGCTCTACTTTCCATTAATAAATCATGTAACCTGGATTTCTGCCAATCACAATTCAGTATCATTCAGCAAGAATTACATCAAGGGCTTCGCAAACCGAATGTCTGCAAAACTAGTCAGTGGTTTGCCTAAACAACTAGTCAGCAACAGTCTTGAAGAAGCCCTGAATTCTGGTCATACAAGTTTGTATTTTTCAGAAACAGCAGCTAAAAATATATAATATATTTAATATATGTAATATTAAATATTAAAAGTAATATTCACTTACTAATAAATTAATAGTACTTATCATTTATAAATATAAATCAATAAATCCACTGCTCTCTTGTCTCTCTGGAGGTTCAGTTAGCATGTTTTGTTCAAACTTTCGCCATGGCATTTGATCTGGTACACCATTGTTGCTTGCAGGATCAAAATGACAGTGCCTTGCGTAGAAAGTTACAGATTAAGGGGTGGTACTAGTGGTAATATCAACCAGCAATGCCAAGCTTGGATAGAGCCAGGATACATTTTTAAAAAACTCAGACTGTGTTCATCTGAAAGAAGAAAGTCATACATAAACCCAGGAGGGCTTGTGTAAAATGTGTCATAGTTTTCATTTTTGGGTGAACCTTTCCTTTAAGTTGATTTAAATGTATAAAAGTGAGACGAGAAAGAACATAAGACAGTATGAGGGTTTATGCAGTTAATTTGCAAACACAATATTTTCTCCTAAATCCAAGTTTAGAGAGACCACATCATTCATCCAGCCCCTTATGAATGTCCACATCTATATTAGAGCTTTGCAGAATGTACATGAAGCAAACAGGACTTCCAGTCCTTGAGGACTTCTGTTTTTCACTGAGTAATGCCGTTTGACAGTCCACGCACATCCACGAGCCCCACTGAGCTGTGAGAGGAATACCATCAATACCATTTCTATCCAGCACAAACCCCCACAGAAACAAAACTGTACAAAACAAGAATAAACAAGGGTGTCTTTGTGAAAAGGTGTTTGTCCTGAGTTTTCTGCATCACGCCTCTGCTAAAACTAAAACTAAGAATTGAAACTGATGGGGTTTTGATATGGCACAAAATATCTTGCCCAGCTTTCACATGCCTGGCCCTTAAATAGTCACTTCTGTTCAAATCTGTTGATATGGTTTGAGTTGTTCTGACAGATGGATGTTCACTTCAAAAATTCACACATGCCAATCTATGTTTAGGATAATGAAAGTCACACTGATTTGACGTACATGACAGACAGTCAAAAGAATTTGAAATAGTTTCTTGTAGTAAACTGTTAAATATAGTTTAAATGGATTCATAATTTAGATCCATAAGTATTCCCATTCTTCCCAATTCCCCAGCCAAATACAAGTTACAAAAAAAAAAAAAAAAACTCATTCTCAAAATTCATTCAAATTTTTTTTATTATTATCAATGTTCACTAATGTTTTCAAATTGTCACTTTTGATCAATCGAATGCATTCTGGCTGGATAAATGTATTCATTTACTAACAAAGACCTATTTTTTTTTTTACATGTTGGAAAACATGTTTTTATTACAGTATCTAAAAATATGGTAAAGTTTTTTGTAAGTAAAAGCTTTGGGAAGGGAACTGCCCGTCTCTTGGCCAATTAAAAAAAAAAATCAGCTGTAACAAAGAAAAGCCTACACCAGATAAACTGAATTGACTGTTTCTGCTTCTCAGTGCCCTTCTGATAAAGATTTCAGAAAGAACCATAAAGAGCAGCTTTGTTATAATGCAACATCCTTTCGTTATTGCTGCTCTGGTCACATGACCAGCAGTTCTAATGTGCTGTCTCACAAAGTCCTCCTTCTACTCACCATGCTGGAGTGCACAGTGGCCTGTTCAATGTAGCGGGCAATACCAGTGACAAACGCATTTCTGTCTTCGAAGTTGGTGTCAAAGTTTGCCTAGTAACAGACAGAAGGTCAGTCCAGTTATGTCTAAAGTTACAGTGAACACTAAACAACAAATAAAAAACCTTTGTGTAATTGTACCTGGTACATGATGGAGGACGGTGGGGGTTCGATGCATGGCTGCTGGTCTGGGAGAGGAAGCTCCTCCAGCAGGTCCACATTGGACAGCGCATCCTCCAGGGTCACGTGGGTTGTCATGGCGACACAGGTTCACTCACAAAACAGCCCAATCTGAAACAAACAGAGACAATGAGTTTCCACACCATCAGATTGAGATGCTGAACAGGGATACTCGACACGTTTAAGTGAAACACTAGCATTTGAAAAGAAAAAAGTCTTGACCTTGAAAAAAAATCTCTCCAGTTAAAGTCTTTCACTTGGTTTCACTGGAGGAATTAGATTAGTCTTTAAACACAAGCACTGATGTGGCTGCCAACAAATTCCAAGAAAAAGTATTAACGAAACTTTTACATGCTAATTTTATTACTGCCACTGAATAATAATAAAAAAAAATAAAAAAAAGGTTATTGTTTTTCTCTCAGAATTGTGATACAAACTCGCAATTCTGCCTTTTTTATAAAGTAAAAAAAAAATTTTTTTTGGAGAAAAAAATATAATGTGATTATTTTTAGAAAATATCACAATTTTATCATGATTCTTTGTCATCGATTTTACTATTTTGCAAGTTGTCTGAGCAGTACAGACAAACTAATTTGCTTTTCTTATAAAAAAGCCTTTCAATGTAACAAAGTATAAAATAAAGAAGGGCAGATATTTAGGCCAAAATGAGCAAAGATAGAAATCATTGTCATTTTATCTTTGTTATTCGAATAGATACACATTACAATAAACATAATATGAATAAAACAAACCGTGCTTCTATTTTTCAGGAAGAGTAGGTGCATTTAGGAGTATTGAATTAACAAACATGAAAAGTGAAACACTATATGCTTATACACTACATACATCTTTTACTCACTCTCAGGTCATTTTAATCTGAATGAGGTTTTTTTTCTGTTGAACAATGTATTAAATTCAGTGAGGACCAGCTACTGCTTGGTTACTCAAAATATCTTATTTTGTGTTTAGCACAAGAAAGAAATTAACACAGGTTTGGGACACATGTGAGTAAACAATTATCATTTTTTTGTGAACTATCCCTTTAAATGGCATGCAGCGGCATGTTTAGTTCTGTCCCTTTAAGAGCTGCACGCATCTAATATACTGGTATGTTTTTCTCTTGATTGTTTACTTCACTTTAGACACAAGCAACTGTGTTTAACACTGTGTGTTTTTGACAGTATTACCACAATCACATGTGATAAATATCTTAGTTCAGTAGGCGCTATTTGACAGGCTTTTAGTGGACACGCTTCAGGTGTATGCACCGGTAAAGTGCATCAGCACAGCACACATATGATATGTTTAATCGGCAAGACTTTAAAGTGAATAATGTACTTTTGTGATTGTGAATAAGTGCAGTGTCTGGTGGGTGTAATTCTACCACTGAGGTAACGCTGATGTGAATGTTGTGTTGTACAGCATATTGAGACGGAGAAGATAAAATAGCACGACACTACGATATTCCTTAAAAAACAGATCATGGAGAAATTTTTATCGTCCACAATCAAAAATCATCATATGGCCCACCCCTAGTGCACACATATACACTCTGCAAGGACAAATAACAAAACCGCATGCAGAACCCACATGCGCAGATCTAAACACACACGCACAAGTCATTTCTTTAATCACGGGAAGTTTTGACAGTCAGGGGCGGGGTCCAAACATGTGCTTGCTGTGTTTACAAACGCTGTGTCAACAATTTGCCGTATTATTGTTTCAATAGGAACAACTTAAATAAGCCGTTATTTTTGCTCATAAAGGAACTGCAGCGAGAATAATAGTTCCACCTTCTTTCTTTGCTTAATCGTTTGGGTGGTGTTATGAAAATAAACCCACTCTGTGATGTAGAAAAGTGGGGGCGTGTTTAAACGAGCTGGTTTAGGGGGTGTGGACAAGTTGTAAGATATCTTTGGTTTTGAAACTCTGCTACTTCAGGGATCTTGTCCACAGCTTGTAACACTCTAAAGAGAAAGGAAAATTTGAAACTGCGTTATATGAACCCTTTAATCAAAAAAGTTGCCTGGAAAAATGCTCCAAATATTGCTCTGTGCCTGTATCATCAGCACTGTATCATCAGCCTTACATCAATAAGCCAAAAAATGTTTTTTTTTTTTTTTATTGTGAATTTGACTGTACATGCACAATAAATGTGAACAGTGTAAAATCACTTCAGTGTAACATAAAAACAAAACTTATGAAAAAACATATGAAAGTAATTTATGACATTAAATTACCATATTATATAGAAAAATATCATTCAATATATTACAAAAAGTGGCTTTAGAAGTCATGATATCATTTCTGCTTTTTGTTTATTGCAACTCTCTTTTCTTAATAACTAATACCATGAATGACACCTTTCTGAAATCCTGTGTCAAGCTACAAAGGGTTTTTGCAACTTTTACAAATGCATCTCAAGCATCCTGCATTCTCAGGATGTGCGGTTTGGTGAGGCCTAGTGCCCATTTTAGATCCAACACCGACTTGACCTCCGTCTCACAAAAGCAATGCTTTAAATTAGATGGTATTTCAATTGCTCCTGTGCAGAATGCATAGAACAATCTTGGGCAAAACTATCAAAGAATATTTATTAATCTACTCATGTCCAACATGTACAACATGTACAACATATCTGTTATACTGGAAATAAATCATAATTTTTTTTTTTAGGATGTTTACGTATAATAAGTGCTACAAGATTAACATGTCCTGGAACAGATAAGAAGTGGCCTGTCAGCCATCTGTCCAACAAGGAGGCTAATTTTCAATTGTTACCTTCATCAAAGCTTGACAGATGAGTAGGGAAACACGTGTTAGTTTGACCATTAAACATGGCACATGCAGGAAGAGAGATGGCCTGTGGTCACAATGGCATTAAACATGGAGCCTATATGGAACAAGGGCTCTCTTATGAGTAACCGTAACAAGCAGGAACTAGGTGGAACTTGTGAAGTGTGAACAGCATACAGTAAGACAAAAAAATGATGATGCATCATAGCAACAACACACAGAGTAAAGGATACACACTGCACAAACAAAAAAAAAAACAAAACAAAAAAAAAAATTACAATCTGTCTGACTTTTCCAACAGATTTTAGATCTTAGGCTACTTACTGTTGCCTGTGCACATTAAATTGGGATAAAAATAGTTTAACATCACAACTGCACACAGCAACTTTAAACGGCACTTTCAACAGGTTTGGTGGGTTGATCGAACCCTATGTTAGTTTCAGGTGGTTGGAGGTCAGGGCAGAATCACATGAGAGAATAACTCCGGCCTCAAGACCTCTCACAGTAGGTCAGGGAGGAAATGATGCTTGATCACAAAGCCACAGAAGGGGCAACATCAGATCTTCACGAGCACAACCTAGTCCAGGGATGCATGTCAAATCCATCCAACTCATGTTACAGAGTTAGTAGGCCTATGTGTTGAAAGCTACAAGAAACGGCTCCTAATTGAACAGTCCATTGTTATTATATCACTTGCCCTTTTATTTAACTAATCCATTCTGATACAGTACGTTCAATAGCACTTTAACAATACAGTTCATCTATGCTGCAGTAAAATGGGTGGGGTTTCCTTTCAGTATTTATGTATTATCTCACAATGTTGTACAACTAGGCCTAGTTGTACAACAATCTATAAACGTTTCTTTATGTAGACAACAGCAGAACTTTAAAACACGTGAAGCTTCTTCCAGGCTGCTTCTGCAAGCTTGTTCAAGTTCTGTCCTGAAAGAAAACATAAGCTCTGCTCAAAAACTAGGGATTGGTGTCATTAAGGTTTTAACGGTATTACTACTTTTATCGATACGGTCCGATACTTTAACGGTACTCTTATTGGTACTTTTTGTTGCGTTTTTTATATTTAAAAAAATTATAATAATAAAAAACTAATTGAGAACCAAATTAACAACAATAAAAAATTTTTTTAAAAAGTAAATTAATAATATTTAGCCAGTGTTTGAGCAAATATTACACAAACAAAACAGATGATTGTAAAACAAACAAATAAACAACTATTTTCCTGTAAAAGAATGGACAGGGGTTACAGTCGGGGCATGCAGGTAGGCTGCAGGAGGACTAACATTTGTTAACTGCAGCTTTAACCAAAAAAGTTGCCAAACGCAGCTAAACAATGAGCTTTGGCTAATGTTTGTTTTATTAGAACACATTCACATGAATCAGTTAACTGTGTTTGGGATTAAAAGTAACAACTCTTGCAATGTACACTAAATAAAGTGAATGTATTTCATCACTACAAATTCATTTTTAGGTAAGTGCCAATTCAGTATCTGCGGTCAGATGAGATGTTGACAGGTTTATCTATCTATCGTTATTTTCGTATTTTATATACGTGTATACATACATATACATATAGCACTGTGCAAAAGTCTTAGGCCACTAGTATTTTCAGGTGGGTTATTTCTATCTTTTGCGGTAGCATGTCAGTTGGAAATATCAGTTTATGTTTCCAAACATTATTTTGGTCATGAATTGTAATAATACAGTGAGATTATTGTCTGCACAAGAAGTCTGACAGCAGCCAGTGCTCCACACAGAGATCTGATCATCATCCAGTCTGTCTGGAATCACATGAAGTAACAGAACAAACTGAGACAGACTCAATCCAGAAGAACTGTGACAACGTCTCCAAGATGCTTCAGCTACAGTACTGTTTAAAGTTTTAGACACTCGTGTAAAAATGCTGTAAAATGAGGATAATATAATGCCATAAATAGATATACTTTATCAATTAACTTCTATTAACTAAATAAAAGAAATATTTGATATTACAGCTTTTTTAGTGGAGCTGTTGTTGTAACAAATTGGTCGTCCTTTGAAATTGACCCCCAAGTGATCTAAATCTCTTAGCACCTGAGTATAATCCTACAAAATCAAAATATATGTCACTGGAAATACATTATTATGACCAATTATGTCCGTTTAATTTTGCTTAAGCACTAATGAATTAGCCTGTTAGCTTACACACTTTACATTTGCACTTGCCCTAAACATATTCACAACAGTCTTTCATGTAATCACATAAAGTAACTGAATGGATTTAAGCACTATAATAGTAACTAAACTAAACATTTTCTGCATTCAAAAGTGGAAGCAATTCAAATATCTTCCCCCTTTTACAACAAAAGTGTTGACAGACTGTTTTTTAAAGGCTATGCAGCATTCGTCTCATCATAAACCTCAATGACTCATTTGGAAGGCTCTACACAGGCAGCAGCACATAAATAATTTGCATGACAGACTAGCCCCACAATTGAACACACAAGCTGATCACACAGGCTATAGTCTAACTGGAATGAAGTCATTTTAAATATATTCGAAATAAATTTTTTTACGATGATCGAACTACAAACATAAAACTAAAAATACATTTAATAAAAGCGATCGTATCTAATTGGGTCACATTTTATAACCAGAGCTGGTCTGCATCAGAACAAAAATAAAAAAGCGGATGTATTTTGAGCCCTGGGGGTTCCTGCTGAAAAGGATCACGTGAAGCGGCGTGAGACATGTTCAGACTGATAACAACCTCAGAGCTGAATCATTGTCATTCAAAAAGGGATTCTTGGAAAAAAAACAATCTTCCATGACACAATCTTCGTTCCAAGTGGAAGAAGTGATCTGACAGGGTGAGAGAGAAAAAGTGAGGGAGCCAGAGAGGTAGAGACTGCCTGTTGGAAAAGATGCCGAGATACTAGAATAAACTTTCCCACAATAGTGGATTCCCATTGTACGGTGGGGTGCACGGTCTACATTCCTATACGTTATGTGAGCATGACAAAATTGCACCACCACCGACATAAAAGCACAAGCTTTTCACTGAAATAATACACACATGTGATTAAGGGGTACCAACTACAAGAACTGAATTTAAAATCCATGCTTTTCCATCCTTAACCCTTTTGACTACAGGGTACCTTGTACAATATTATAGGCTATTGATTTTTCTAGGGGTTTATGATTTACTGTATAGATATTAATGGGATAGTTCGCCTAAAAATT
Organism: Enteromius radiatus; assembly: GCA_032357445.1. Taxonomy (NCBI): domain Eukaryota; kingdom Metazoa; phylum Chordata; class Actinopteri; order Cypriniformes; family Cyprinidae; genus Enteromius; species Enteromius radiatus. The sequence continues at coordinate 16,210,521 of JAUCMS010000024.1, forward strand.
ACAATTCTCATCCAAACCCATAAGACTTGCATTCATCCTCTGACCCTAAATAGACAGCAACACAACTGACATGTTCAAGGCCCAGAAACATTAAAAAGGACATCCTTATAATAGTCCATGTGACAGATGTCGACAGATTGATCAGCCGGCCGATTAATATTTGGCATTCTTCTGATTGTGCTGCAAATTCTGCAGCCGCGCCTTGTTCACACACAGCTTTAGCTACTGATGGCAGGGCAAAAAAGACCGTTTCCAAAGCATAACATTATGTTTTACCCTATTAGAACTGATGCTGGAAAGTTATTAGATTCATAAGTGCAACAAGTCATTTGCATGTAAAAGTAGAAACGTACAATTCAGACAAAACTTCTGGGCTGACTTTAACGTGCATGTTAAATTTCTTCATGAAATGTGTGTGTGGTCTTGACAATAGCCTACACGATATCAGTTATGAGCAGCAGGTGTAATATGAGTGAACTCTTTTATTTTTGTTATCACTATGGTCATTTGACAGTGTCCAGTGTTTTCCATACATTGAGTTATTTATGGCGGCTCATCACAATATCACATCTGACAACCACAAATAGATTTTGCAAATAGCTTATACTTCGTTGAATAAACGGACCACTCCATGTTTTAAAATTAAATTCAATGAATGTACACTCGTAGTTTTATAAAATTATGGTGATCCTACATTGACCATTTTAACAACGGCCTTACTGCCATTATAACTGCGTTATATTTTTACTCACAATTTCCTACCAATACAAAACATATTTTAGAAATTGCCAAAACCATTAAAAAAAATAAAAAAAAGGTATAAAAACACCTAGGGAGATTTTACTTTCAATTAATTGTATGGCTTTCATCTGTGTTTTAAATAATTTTAAGTCATCTTGAAGCACTGTAGCGGACTATTACTGGTCTAGCCATATAAATAAGGTCTAGACATCACAAAGGTCAAATAAGAGCTTCCACTGCTGAAAGAGCAGCACATTTGGGTCACACTACTCGGTGGTGCCCTCTCTGCAAGCCTTGAGCTACAATTACTAGACAGCCAGGCGGGACGTGTAATTGATGGCTGACTGAAAGATTCTCCCTTATGTACAGACGGGATACACTTCCCCTCCACATACCCTGGACCATTCATGATTGCGTCATTCAACAGCAATTTCCTGAGATGAGAAAAATGTAGCAAATGTGGTTGAAGATGTAGTTAGGTATGCATCATTTCCGACAGCAGGTGAAAAAAGTCTCATTATGAGAGCTGTACACCATGCATTTTAACACTGATTACATTTGCAGGGGAAAATAATGTCAATGGTTTTTAGTCAGTATTCAGGAAACTAGTTCAATTTATTTGTATAGTGCAGAAGTATTTTTTTTTTTTTTGTTAAACGAATGTAAAGCAGCTTTACAGGAAATTAAGTTTCTATAATAAATTGATATATTGTAGAAACGTAATATATTTAACTTATGGCAAAATTAGGTAATTCTATATTTTGTCTGAGGGTTGGCATCATCTTTTGTTAGGTGTTCGGTCACCTCAGATCATTTAAGGGTTGGATCCAGACTGACGCTTGTGTAATTTCTTATTATACAATCCTAGTTGAAAGGAACTAGTGGTTCCTTGTTTCCTTTAAAAGGAACCTGTGCATAAAATTACCATGCTTTAATGAATGACAATGGATTCTGCAGGACGTTACAGCTATAGTCAACATGAAATGAAAACGTAACCCATTTTCTAGATACATGTTATTGATCTTATTTTGAATGAGTTCTAGATTTTCTTATTTTTCACCTCGTAAATGTTAAACTCCAGCCCTTTCTTAAACTTCACAGCAAGCTCACATTCAGATTTCTATCCATGCATTCAACAACTGATGGGCAGAACCAAATTATCTTTTTTGATAATCTGTTGGATGTATGTCAAAGTCTGAAAAAAAAAATTGCTCAGGTTGCTACTTCAGTTTTATCACAATTTTAAGGTTTGGACAACAATTAACTCCTTCCTTTAGAGTTACAGAGGTCTATCAATAGTACTTTAACAGTTACAGTGCAATGACCAATAAACTGGATATTGTACAGCTGACCATGGCAATATTCTGGTGCTACTTTCATACCTCTCGTATCACTCTGCCGCCTAACAATTATTTTTTTCAGAATGGTTAACAGCTTCAGACTGTGGTAAGAAGGACCCTGGGGTACTTCTATTTTCATTTTATGCAAATAAATCTGTGATAGATGGCTAGATTATGAATCTATAAAGAAGAAAAACAGAGAATGATATGCATATGAATTAACTTGTATTGCAGATTAATATACGATTACAATATTGTTGCAGTGCTGGTCTTGTTCTTGGCCAATAGCGGTCTAGGCTGTAATGGCCTATTTTTTTCTTAAAATATAAATATTTAGTATTTTATGTTCGTCCATTTTTATATAATAACTAGTAATTTAACAATAAGCAGGAAATCGTACAATAAGCCGGTCATTACATCACAATATCGTTTATTTTAGCTGCCAGGCTGCAATTTATCATTTAGAAATTACATTAGCTTGGTGGTTGACTAACGTGAAACCTAATTCTGCAACATAAAAAAATGCCAAAAATAGTAATTAATCATAACATCAGCAAAACTTATTCACGTATTTAAAGGAAAAAGCTGGAATCAGTCATTTAGTGTGTCATACAGCGCATTTCTTAATCATCAAAGGCGTCAAAATAACGGTTCGGCTGGCAATAACCTAGCAACAGCCCCCAGTCACCGGACACCAGCGGTCGGAAAGAATAGATTAAAAACACCCCAAAAATTTTCTTATGATGGAACGAAACGACACTGACAGTTAAATAATCTAACTGTTTACTAATGTAAACAAATACAGATAAAGTGCGTTAACGTTAGATCACATATGAGATGTGTGAAATACGTGCACGCGCACCCCCCTCACCCCACCCATAAAGCGGAGATGCTATCAGCACCTCCATCATAATGAACCATATTTACCAAATTAGTGCAAAACGCCCCCAAACATGCACATAAAGGCGGCTGACTTGAAGCAACATAAAAGCCAAGCCGTTTTCGTTTTGAAAATGTGACTGAGCATCATGTTGGGGAATAACGTTACACGCGCAGGTTGGTGCCATCATCTCTCGCGCACCGTCGAGCGAGCGCTCTCATCTCCATAATTCATGAAAAGAATCACATTTACCTACCTGCTAATTGCATGTCCGCTCCTAAACTAACGGGCGTTTAGTGCAACGCGGGGAGAAACTGTGAGAAATAGCGTTCGCTCGGCGTAGTAGAATTGATGCTCTGGGCTCGGTCTCTATCCGCTAATCCACCCCACACAAAGAGCAGAAAATGGCTGCAAGTGCATGCTCTTAAAGTGACAGGCACCCATTTAAAACAGCATCTCTGGTGTGAGTCATCAGTTTGCATCTCTATTTTATACATTTCTTCGAGTTGCGCATACATGTTTGTATGATTTGTATGAAGAGAAGTGCAAATTCTAGTGCGTTTTCTATGAGTGTGTATATAGTCATAAATTTGCGTCAACTGCTGTACTTCTGACCCACTTAGCGCACACACACATCTCCGTGGTCGATTTATAATATGCCATGAACAATGATGGTTTAAATTTATAGGAATATAGAGACAAATAATATACTAAGGTGAATTCACTGACATTTTTGTTAAGAGGCAATGTCTCCTGGAATTAATTTTCAGAGGTGCTTTTACCTTTATGAGGGTGTATTTTTCTATGAAGATAAACGCAGGATGTTAAACAGTATTTTTAAAATACAAACTGAATCGATTAAATTAAATCTTCTGATCCTATGACTGGGGTCTGTGATGAGTGGCCCTCTACTGGGCGCAGGCCCTGTTTCTCTATTTCTCTGCATTAGTTTAAATAAATCTATTTCTCTCTGTAAACACATTAAATAAATATGTGCTTATTTGGTGCCTATGGCTTCAGGCTGCATATATAGTGAAAGCTGGCATCTTGGAATGTTTCTATTCAGTGCCGTTGTCACAGTAACCAGTGAAGGCATTTGTGTTACTATGCACCAATCAGCACTAACAGCAGGTCTGCATCATGTGCTTAAACATGCAAGATTGTTATAACAAACAGCATGTAGACTTTATTAGCAAGGTAGCTTTAATATGGTCAAATGTTTCAAAAACAATCAGCTCAAATAGATTAGTATCACTGACCTTTACTTAATTTAGCAAATTGAGAGTTTAGTTTATCTAGACTAAAGGAAAGCATCACTGACAGAATCAGTACAGAGATGTAAATGTGATGTTTTACCGAATACATTACAACAGCAATAAGCAACCTTTTTACTGGTGGTGAAAAACATGGCTCATGTGTGCCTCCTAAGGGACAGATTTGTATTTGCATGTATAAGGAATACAAAATACAAACAGTTGAATAAATGAAAATAAGAAATCTGTGAAATAAATAAATACACAAATAAATACAATAGGTGATTTGTACAATATACAGTATTTTCATTTAAAGGGACAGTTCACCCAAAAATGTAATTCTGTCATTGTTTACTCATTATCATGCCATTCAAACCTATTAAACTTTAAAGAAGAATATTGAAGCAGCTTTGTTTAAAACAACATGCCATCTATCTATCTATCTATCTATCTATCTATCTATCTATCTATCTATCTATCTATTAATCTATCCATCTGTCCATCTATCTATCATATAGCTTCAATCTGAACACCCAAAATATAGTTTACCAGTCAAAACACAATTGAAAGTGTATTTTTTCCTATTTGGTCAAATATGAACTTCCATAAATTTGTAAACAGCTTTGCAAAGATTCTTCAAAATTCACCTTTTGTGTTCCTCAAAAAACAGGTTTGAAATGACATGATGGTTATTAAATATGATGACAAAACGTCCTTTTTTGAATGAACAATCCCTATAACCCAGTACAGGGAAGGGTGTGATCAAGATCAAGGTTCTTGTTCAAGGCAGGCCAGTTCATGCAGGAGCAGAGCAAACGAGGGTCGATCCTCAGGTTTCTGTTAAACAAACATTGTTATGTTTATGTTGCCGTGGCAATAATGACACTAACAAGACACATAGACAAATAACTAAATAAACAAATCAGGATACAGAAACATTACCTGCTTTGATTTACATGAGTAACAAAATACACACAGTAGAAAGATTTAGTAACAAAAAAAAAAACTAAAAATGCCCTACATAATCCACATTTAAAAAGCTAAATCTAAATGTGAGCATGACTCAGAAGGCCCTATTCACAAGAACAGGATTTCTCAGTAAAACTACTTTTTTTATACGGGATGACGTTATATTTTATTAATATTCAAATCAGCTCACAGTTTAAGTATGCTGCAAAGTTTATGATGCATTTTATGCCAGACTCACCTCTTTCCAGCTCCACTGCATTAACTCGTACACACTCTGTGGACAGAGCCGGGGTCTCAGGAGCCGCTGTCCTGCATTTAGGGTCTCCACTACCTCTGCATTACTACGGCTATCATAGGGCACACGACCCTCACTGTACACCTCCCACATGAACACACCTGCAAATGAGACGTCACTGTGTGTTTAATCAAATGTGTGAATTTTGATTAACATTGTCTCATCATCAGAAGATTAATATGGACTCACCGAATGACCACACGTCTGATTTGCTGCTATACTTCCCAAATTTGATCACCTCTGGAGATGACCATCTCACTGGAAATTTGGACCCAACAGAACTGGTGTATTGATCATCTAGGACAAACCTGCAGATACAGGTGGGAATCTTCTGTTACCCTGAGGACTTATAAAACAGTGACTTGGGATTGTGCGGCTACTCACCTTGTCATTCCAAAATCTGATATCTTCACCACATTATCTTCAGAAACCAAACAATTTCTTGCAGCCTGTTTAAACAGGAAGATTTAAAACAAATCATTAAAAAAGCAAGAAATTGACACTTTAAAGAGCCTGTTTACACTTACCAAGTCTCTGTGGATGAAGTTGGAGCTCTCCAGGTAGGCCATCCCCTCACTCACATCCAAACACATCCCCAGCAGGACCTCCTGGGAGAAACGGCCTTTTCTAGCACGCAAGAAGTCTGTCAGGCAGCCGTTCTCCATGAATTCAAATACCAGATAGATGGGTGAGCGCTGAGTGACCACGCCATATAACTGGACCAGCTTATTGTGGGATAGTTTCCTGTGGAGGCAGACAATGAGCGATGCAATAAAAAGCACATAAACTTTACATGTGCAATCACACACACAAAAAATACACATTAAAACATGTCATTTTAGAACATTTTCCTGGTCTTAATTTGTGACCCTGGACCACAAAAGCAGTATTAAGTCGTTGGGGTATATTTATAGCAATAGCCAAAAATACATTGTATGGGTCAAAATTATAGATTTTTCTATGGCAAAAATCATTAGGACAAGGTAAAGATCATGTTACATTCAGATATTTTGTAAATTTCTGTCTGTAAATATATCAAAACTTTTAAAATTAGTAATATGCATTGATAAGAACTTTATTTGTACAACTTTAAAGACAATTTTCTCAGTATTTAGATTTTTTTTTTTTTTGCACACATAGATTCCAGTTTTTCAAATGGCTGTATTTTGGCCAAATATGGCTCAATCCTAACAAAAACCACATGTCAATGGAAAGCCTATTTGCTCAGGTTTCAGATTATATATAAATCTCAATTTCAAAAAATGTACCTTTATGAATTTGTGGTTCAGGGTCACATTTGTGAAACGTGATCACATGGGTTTCAAATATTTCACATGATTACACATGTTAAGCGTTATTAGTTTTTTTCTGTAAGGGATGGAACACTTTGTCCTTTGAAACATGTAGCATGAGTTACTCACATCATCACTTGTGCTTCTTCCTTAAACTCCTCCTCTGACATGAAACCCTCTCGGACAGTTTTAACTGCCACCTCCAGGTCAGTCCAGCTTCCCTTCCAGACCAAGCCAAACTGCCCACTTCCCAGTTCCTCACTTAATGTCAGCTCATCAGGGTGAATCTCCCATTTATCTGTAAAAGAGACAGATTTTTTTATACCTGGCATTTATATATTACTGTTGGGGAAAGTTACTTTTAAAATGAATGCATTACAATATTGCGCTACTAATTATGTTACTTGGTTACATTTTATGAAAAGTTTTTAAGGGCTTGCTTGTTTGTTTTTAAATGCATATTAGTATATTTGAATTGGATCATATTTAATTTGACAGATTTCTGATTTTTAAAATGTTTTGTAAGAAGTCTCTTTTGTTGACAAAGGCTTTAGTCCAATCTTCAGTGCATATGATCCTTTAGCAATCATTCTAATATGCTGATTTGGGGTTTAAAAAACATTTATTAATATAATCAATACTGAAAACAATTGTGCTGCTTAATACTTTTCTTAAAACCGTGATAATGTTTTTCAAAATTCTTTGATGTTAAACAGCTCACAAGAACAATGTACTGTATATATAATCTACACTTCAATACAACTCTAATTTTACTTGAGAGCTTGCGTTTTACCTGATGACAACTCCTTGATCCGTGTGTTTGTGACATTTCTCGACACGCAATGTCTCAGTCTGGTTATTAAACCTGTCACAAAAAAGCACAGGACAAAGTGAAGGCCTTATGCAGTTTTCTTCAGTTTTATGATAGGATCAACTGACACATTTAAATGCAAAACTTGAACAACTTTAAGATTTCAAGTTTTTGAAAGCAGTGTCTCTAATGAGATATTATCTAATGAACGCTATTCAACAAAATATTGCCATGCAATACTGTAAGAGCAACTCTTTACCTGCTGAATTGTGTTGATGATAGCGGATGAGCTCTGGAATGGTCGGGAACACGTATTTCTCAGCTAAGTAATACATGACCTTTTCACCTTCTCTTTGTACTTTGATCTGGTAGTGCTTAACTAGAGGATACTTCTCTCCATCAGTCCTGCAGATGAATGACATTGCCAGAAATGGTCAGATATTTCTTTGTAAGTAACTGTAACTAACATTAATTTTATAGCAATATAAGTGTTTACCCTGAGACTCTGGAAAATATTGACACGGTGTATACACCTGGGTGTTTCGAGTCACGAACCATGAAACCCCCGTCCTTGTTCTGTGAAGAAAACCACCATATGTTCACCAACCGTAAATATCAAAACTTACCTATATAAATACCATAAACAAGAAAACACAGAATTATGATTTTTGTTTAATTCTGACAAAAATGGTAGGCATAAATGTTTTTGGTAGATGGACGGTTTATGCTAGTAACTGATAATGGTTATGACATATACTGAACCGGTCCGTTTCAAATCTCACATGTATGCTTGAGATCTCTCAAATTTAAAAAATAACATGTAAGATTCTCTTGACAGGAAACACAGCAGCCACATTCTGGTTTAAGGGCTGTAGATTTTGTTTGAACTTTGCACGCTTTTGCCTGCACCGTCTGCAGACATTGCTCTTGCAGGTTTGCAAAGAAGCCCAACTTTCTGCAATGCCCAAAAACTGTGAAAATGTACTGAAGTGGCATGACAACGTTAAAGTTTACGGTTATCTCATTTATGACATGGAAACATTAATTGATATCATGACTGTCGTTTGTTGCTAGCCTTACCTCTCTCATTAGTAAGCTCTCTGCCTCGGTCCGAGTTATGTCTTTATTGTACCATCTATAAAACCGCAAAGCATTGGAAAAACCAAAACCATTACTGTTTGCTTAGCTTATGAACTCAAGACATTTCTTTTCAAATCTTTCATATCAAATGTTTTATTCAGTAACATACGGATGAGAACTTACTCAAATTTATCAATGTTGTTTGATGCTTTTTCTGCGATATATATACACGGCACCGTGCCAACATTTCTGTAACAGGAGAGAAAAGAGCACAAAAAACTTGTAAGATTTAAAAGCCTCTGGTATTTCCTACCAGTTTAAATGAAAAAAACACAATTCCATGTTTCTTCCCTGTTTTTTGCCATTATAATATAATATATATATAAAAAGGTGTTATATAAATCAGTGTTGCCGTCATTGTTTATTTTTATATGCATTTTTTAATTTAATGAACATATCTTTGCTGAATAATTAACAGCCATATAGAGGATTGTTTAGTTATATAGGTGATTTTTAGTATAATGGCAAAATCTTGAGGCATTTCTAAAAAAATAACAAAAAACAATAAAATAGTATAATATAATATAATAAAACATAATAAAATAATTCACATAAATTTCCACACTTGCCATTGTTTAATGCTAAATATCAAGGATCCTTTGTTTGCCTTTTTAAATCAAAATAACTGAAATTCAAATAACGAAATCTAACAACTGTATGGGGGTCTTGTCGCTTTCAAAATATAATCTAGAACCAACGAAACACCATGGTTTTGATCCTTTTTAATGATTTTTGTAACATTTCTAAAGAGTTAAAATGTAAATTAAGCTGTTCAAAATCAGTTAGCTGCCAGATATCATGTAAATAATACAATTGTACCATGTTGTTTATATAATACACCATTCATTCAATAATAAATTCCTTTTGAAATGTTTAAAACGTTTGAGCATTTTTTTGTGAAGAACCTGTTACACGACGCTGAAATGGTTTACGTCTATTTATCTGTCTATCTATGTGGCTGATATTCATGACGGCGAGGGTGTGGCATTTTGTTTAAGTGAAAACTTTCATTCATTAACATGTTTATGTGATGTGTCAAACTTCACAGTGCAGAGAGTACTTCAGAAGGCATGACAATAAATTTAACTTAAGAGAGTGCAAACTTTTTTTAAATATTTACCCGTTTTTGTCCTTCACAGTCCACCAGTTTGGTTCTGAACTGTCAATGACAAAATACTCGTCATCTTTATGCAGAGGCAGGTCTGAATCTTCTACAGGGTTGAAATTCCTCAAAGCCACAACAATCCTGTCTTCCGAAGATCGGCGCTAGTGGATAAAGACAGACATCTCAATTTACTCCATCTCATTCACACACTATACTAAACTACAAAAACAACAGAAACATTTCAATAATTGCAATCAATTGAAGCCTTTTCCAATACAGCCAAAATATGAATACATATAAAAGCATAGGAGTCAGAAACTCTAAACAGAGACTGAATGACAAACCGTGGGATCTGGAGTTGGGGGAAGAGGTTTGGCTGCGGGATGAAATGAAACACTTATAAATTTCTGAAAATTAAAGAAATGGATGGAGATTCATCATACTCCACATTATAATTACTGCATTCATATATATATATAGTGGAGTGACTATGATGTTGTATGGTTTGAAATAAGCATCTGTTTAAAACTGCTTAACGTGAAAGAGTTTGCACCTCCATTGGGATAGTATTCGCTGCATCCCGTCGCCAGCTTCTCAGTCTGAAGACAACATCTCCATTTTCCTTCTCCCCAGAAGTCAGGATGGTACTTCAGAAATAAGTTGTTATTTTGTGTCGCTTCATAGGTTGAGGAAATACCATACAATACAAAAGATAAAGTACACATTTAAAGTATTGAAAAGAGAGCAAGACCGTATTACCGCTAACCTGATTTTACCAAGTACAACATGTCCCTGAACAACATTGTGACTAACCAATCAGATTTGAAGAAGCAGTTTACAGTTTTTGTGAAGTTTAGGCTTACAATCAGCATTTGATATTTCTACATCAGTGTCAGTCATCTATCATTTCCTCTGATTTTTGGCATTACTCATGGGTAAGGTTAGGTTTAGGTGTAGAGATATGGTCAAGACTATATTTTTGCATTAAAATGATGTTTCAGGGACACATTGAACTTGGCAAAATCAAGACGTGCACAATATTACACTATACACTTAAGACACTTTTTTCTCTTTCAGGATCCATGTCGCTTTCTGCAACAGCTGCTTACCTTCTTTCAGAGCTCTGACCCATTTTAACCTACAATCATTGTCTGGAGCAAACACATACAGATAGTAGCTGTCATGGGCGATCTGTCAACAAACAAATATGTGAACATAATGTTTAAGCAATGTAAACAGAAATCACATCATCATTTTGGATTCTCCAAAAATCCCTGATTGATATGACTATTTCGAAATGTATGAGCTGTTTTACTTCAACAATATCTTGAAGCAAAACTCGAATTAATTCTCACCTGGAAAGGGTACTTATAATCACAGGGAATGGGAACATCACTGCGAACGATCTCTACACACTTGATATGAGACAGTTCGATGGAGCCTTTCTGAGTTGGCTTTTTCTAAACAGATATACACAGGAATGTCATTATTTTACTGCTCATTCATCTCAGACAGTTTCTTAACCTATTAAAGAGGTGGAAAAAGTAATATTGCATCTAATTAAAAGCAGCAACTTTTCTAAGACTACAAAACAAATAGTAACAGTTAGAGTGAAATCTCCGTGTGTATCTACATACCCCAGGACGATGTTCAAAGTATGTTAGGTCCTGTGTGTTTAGCACAAAAAACCTCTCTTTGTAATTGCACGGCGAAGTTCTTCTCTTCTGTTGTGATTTCTTGAACAGTGTTTCCTTTAGGATGACCCTTGGGTACATGGTGAAATCTGGATATTTAACTACCACATGGAAGGTTGACTCATGGCGAATGATATGTGGCAATCACTAGTTATACACTTGTAGAGTATACACTGATGTATAAAGCATAGGTTTCCGGAGTTGACACTTTAGGTAAGCCACTTCCTGAGGTAGGCTGCACAAGTTAAACTCCCAAGCAATCACATGCATGCACACACACACACACACAAACACGCACACACATGCACATACAGTACAAACACACACACACACACACACACACACACACACACAAACACATGTTCTTTCTCCTCCTTCGTTAAGACATCTTTTTGAATGTTTATTAAGCAGTTTATTATAATGTTATACAGTGTAGGTGATTCCAGTTCTTACTAGTGGTGTGATGGCACATTTAGTTGCATTTAATATTCCCTGTGTCCCTTTCATTTAATAAAGAAGCAGCAAACAGATCCATGTCTCTCTCTCTCTCTAATTGGCACACTGTAACAGTCACAACATTGCAAACAAAGCCAAACGTGAAAAGGAGGATTCACTTTTGCTATATAATATTTTCTCATGGAGGCAATGGGAAGAGAAGAAGCATTTAAATGTTATCCTAGACAAATTGGTTAATATTTTTGAGAACAGACATAATGGACAAAAACTTGGAGCTTGACATAGTGGTAAAAAAAAACCTCTAACCACAAACATTAATAGGAAAACCGCATCACTGTGAAATAAACAGTCATTTAAAAAGTAACTTAATTACTGTATGCATCTGCTATTGGCTACAACAAAACACGAAATGAAATGAGAGTTTTTGTGTAGGTTAAAAGAGTATGAGATTATATGAAGAAGGGATATAAATTTCCAACATATTTACTGGTAGCATTTGTTTCAATCTTAGACCCCCCCCCCTTTTTTTTTTTACTCACAAACCATACATTATTTTCTTTTTTTAGTTTTCTTGCCTTTTTGTAGGTGTATGAGACTGACCAATGTTTAGAAGGAAGTATATATACACTATGACCAATACTTTTATGTAAGCAGTGTAAGGTACGAGAGACTGTGCTGTACTGTGAATAAACCATGGCTGAAAGACATTTTAGGCACGATGTGAAGCTGTCATAGCCGTGCTGTATCATGAATACAACACAGCTGCTGACCAATCAGACTCCAGGAATGGAACTAACCATTTAATATATATATATATATATATATATATATATAGCCTATATACACACACACACATACATATACATCCATCTATCTATCTATATATATATATATATATATATATATATACATCAAATAAGCTGAGTTGTACAAAACAGTAAAAAAATAAAGGAGAAATTGCCATAGAGAATGCAAAGAAAATACACACACGCACACACCCAGTAGGCGTAGGCGTTTCTATTGGCCAACACCAACTCTACACCTATAACCTACCCGTCACAGGATTTTCTTTTTTTCAAAAAACAAAGAAAAAAAAACATTCTGTATGATTTATAACCTTTTGTACCCACAGGTACCTCATTTTAGGTCTCCACCGTAACACAAGTTTCCATGAGTCTGTGTGCATTCAAGTTTAAGTCCCCCCACCAGGCTATATATACACCTGTATACACACACACACACACACACAAAATACAAATAAAATAAAATACAATATAGCACAGTAAGATAAATCAAGTATCACAGTTACTTACCCATTTAGAGCATTGACCTTTGTATCCTGCAGTCACTCTGAAGTAAATACCCGTACCTGTCAACAAAAGAATAAACAAACAAGATGTATTTATGTGTAAACCAAGCACATGGCTGAAAACCAACCACAGAGCAGCAGCTTAACAAAATCAAACAAGCAACTCAAAACTGAGAACATTTCTTAGTAAAATGTCAATTTAACGTGGTTTTTAAATAAGTAAATAAAAAAATACATATATATATATTTTCTGTTTTGTTCATTTTAAAAAACATACATATATATTTTCTGTTTTGTTCATTTTATTTCTTTTTGAGACTTATCTTTTTATCAAGCAGTCAAACCACGACGTCACTGAATGCGCTTCGCTTAGGATCCGCCCTCATCCATCTTTGACCAATGAAATACCTCGTTGCTAAGAGGCTGTGCACCAATGCATTGTATTCATCTTTAGACCTGAAGAAATCGCGAATTGAGACATGCAAGAGGGCTTTATCGCTTTGCTTGTGTTTCCTGAAAATCTGTTTACATAGTGGACAGTAGTTTTGTTCAGTAAGACAGCCGTTTCGGTGAGTATTTTTTATTTAATACTACAGTGATGAGTCCTGCAAAATCAGTCGCTGTGCTAATCTCTGAATCATTATTCGGTGAACCTTAGCATTTAGCTTGTAAATTGTTAGCAGTTTCTAAACCAGAATTGTTGACAAACTAAGTTACTTTTATCTTACTACATTGCAAAAGCCTTCCAAAATATTTGTTTTACTGTAGTATATTCTTGTACACTGTAGTATATTCTTCCAACTTTTATTCGAAGCTAATTTTATTTATAACAGATGTTTGTTGCTTGTAGAATGCAAGTTAAACTCAAGAAATGCTATTATTTATTAACAAATAATAACTGGTTAACTTCACCAATAGATTTGATTATTTTCTCGCTTTTCTTGATTAGATTTTCAAAATGGGGGAGCCACAGCAGGTCAGTGCTCTTCCACCTCCTCCGATGCAGTACATCAAGGAGTACACGGATGAAAATGTGCGAAAGGGACTGGCCCCCAAACCCCCTCCTCCTATTCGAGACAGTTACATGATGTTTGGCAATCAGTTCCAATGCGATGATCTCATTATTCGACCACTGGAGAGCCAAGGCATTGAGCGCCTTCACCCTATGCAGTTTGACCACAAAAGAGAGCTAAAAAAACTTAACATGTCCATCCTGGTCAACTTTCTGGACCTTCTGGACATCCTCATCAAAAGCCCAGGCAGCATTAAGCGAGAGGAGAAGCTGGAGGACTTAAAACTCCTTTTTGTCCACATGCATCACCTTATCAACGAGTACCGTCCCCACCAGGCCAGAGAGACGCTACGGGTCATGATGGAGGTCCAGAAGAGGCAGAGGCTGGAGACGGCTGAGCGTTTCCAGAAGCATCTGGAGCGGGTGGTGGAGATGATCCAGGGGTGTCTTGCCTCGCTGCCTGATGATTTGCCACAACCCAGCAGCTCTAGCATGGGAGAGGCTGGTGGCGCTGTATTAACTGGAGACTCCAGACTGAAAACTGAGCCTATGGATGTAGATGAGACAGGTGTTAGCTGCATGGTTGCACAAACGGACAAGAATGTGCCTAGTAAGAAGGACAAAGTGTGGGATAAGGATGCTGCAATGTGTAGTATTATTGATGAGATGACTTGAGCTGTCTAAGGATTTTTTTTTTTTTTGTTATTCAGAAAATATTAACTCTTCAACTTTGTTACAAAACTTGGAATTGGCTTGGACTACAGATATTTTTACTATTTAACATGGTTGCCAGATTACAGAGTCGATGAAGCAGAACTATATGTGTAAAATAAATAAAGGTCTTTTGGTGTTTTCATTTACATATCTCCTACTGTATTTTTGTGTTATTTTGTCATATAAATAAAACCAACACATTGTAAACTATATATAATTACCATAATACACCCCAAATTGTGTGTGTGCATATAATGAAAACATGATTTAATTATAATTGTCACATAATACTGTAATATAACTAACCTCTGCTTAAGTGTTTTAAGTAAGAATAAGTTTCATCCTTAATCATTTAAGCAAACTACTGGTACAGAACCTGTACAAGCCTTACAAAAGATAATTACAAAAATATGTTGTCATATGATGTTATGTAATTCAGCCACTCATTGTCACACATTTATATGATACAGCTTGGTTGGAGAAAAATGCAAACTTATAAAACCTTCATTGCACTTACGTAATCTTGTGTAAGTGCACTTTAGACTGATGAGTGACGGATATGTAAACCAAATAATACTTGTATCCTTGGCAAATGGTCACATAGCCTCTGTATTTGCAGTGTCATTTTAATAAGCTGTTTTCATGTCCTTGACAAGTAAATATAATCGTTTTGTTTTTTTTTTGCTGGCCAAAACTAAACATTTATACTATAACGTTTATGAGCACATGCAGCACAGCAAGTTTACTAAGATTTCCTAAAATAAAGGTAGGCTGTGCAGAAGACTATTAGAACTATTTACGTAAGCAAAGTGGGATTCGTGTTTAATTATATTAACGTAATGTTATTCCTCGTGTTTGGTGGCTATGGCTGTAGTAGTTGCCCCAGATGCTTTAGTTTAATCTAAAGAAAAACTTCTTCCTACGTGCGGCAAAAGCTGAAATACATATGAGAAACGCAAAAAAGCTATTTACTATCAAATCATAATTATTGAACAGCCATATGTCCATGATAACTGGTTTTGTAGGCTTCCTTCTTTAGTTAGTGCGCGAGATTCCTGTTATGAAACGCGTCTTTTTGCTGTTTCACAACAGCAGCAGGGGCCAATGGGAAGCAGCACAACGAGTCACGTGTTTTTATTTATGTAATGTGTCAGAAGCGAACCCAGTATTTTGCGTGTCACACAAGAGAAAAATGTTGGTCTCGCGAGCGTAAAATAATAAAAACAGAGATCAATCGGTTGCTTTTTTTATTTTGACTTGCACTGCGTTGATGGCGCTCGAAGGAATCGCGCTGGACGGACGGAAGCGGAGTGAAGCCATTCATCATGCACAACAAGGGACAACGTTACTCTCACAACATAGACTGAGATATGTTTGACAATGGATCATCATATTAAATGTATTGCCATAGAGAAAAGTAAGTTGGAGAGAAAACCCTAAAGCATGCCCATGCAAAATTTCGCAGAAACTGTCATCGGCCTTTGGAAGCTTATAAAAGCAGCGACCACGAAATGAGATAGGGCGCAGCTTTAAAACTACCAGTGTCGTTTAACTTTTCAATCATGTCATCTTTCATGCTGAAGGATCGAGCTGTTTAACTTCACAAAAGGCATCAGCTGGTCAACTCTGGAGTTGTCACCGGATAAAAGTCGAGCATGGATCTGCTGGAGTGTCCGAATTGTCTGTTCCTCATGTGCGAGCCAGTGACCATGAGCTGCGGTCACTCTTTCTGCAGGAGATGCATGGGAGCTTTCCTGCCCTCGCGATGCCCCACATGCAAAGACCGACTGAAACAGAGAGATGCGAAAAACATCAAAAACAACGTGTTACTCTTCAGCGTCATAGAGAAATGTTGTCCCGAAGAGACTAAAATGAAATGCCACATTCAAGAGAAACTGAAAACGAGCGAGTTTACAGAAGCGCTGCGTATTGCTGATGAAGGGATCGAGATGGGTAAGGATGCACTGCAAACGCCATTTCCTGGGGGAACTGACCTTATGCAAGCAGGCTGGTTTTAGGGTTTATACAGCTGGGAACGTTCAGCGTCCCGTTTCGGTTACGCAAACTAAAGATGCAGATGCTCTATGGCTGTGTCTCAAAACTAATGTTGACAACTGAGAATCGATTCGACTCTGTTCTGTCAAAAATTAAGGAAATGGTAACAGGGCATTTATTATTATGCTTAACTGTTAGTTCCTGTACGGTACTCTAACGAGCGTTCCAAACATACAGTGCACGAGTGTTGTTGAACGAATCAACGAACGATTGACTCTTATGAACCGATTCTTTTTGGTGAATCAAAACGTACAGCACGAATCAGTATATCAAAAAGCGATTCTAATACGCCAGTTCATTTGAGATAACCAAAACATAATCGAAGTGGACACTGAATTTTGTCTCCCTTAACCGCAAGTTACTCTCGGGCGTCATGTCTGACCGCAAATAAACATAAATATTGTTACACTGCTTGTTTTTGCTTTGCATGTTGCACAAGACTCACGGGACTTGAGGTTAATGATTGGTTATTCATATGACAACGTGTCAATACACATTATTATTATTCAACAGACATACATCATTAATCAGCATATTTTATCATTTTTAAAAATGTGTTTTAGTTTATTATTTAAATATTTTATTTAGTGTATAGTTAGGATCAGTTATTGCACTACATTTGTACCACCTCTAAAAAGTAAACATATTTTGTTGCATAATAGCATTTTTGATTCCTAAGTGACATGAAAGGTGCTTAGTACAGTCTAGATAGGGTGATTTTAATACCGCTTATATGTTAAATCAAAGCAAACTGTAACCTTTCTTGTTCTTGCTGTACAGGACATTTATAACCCATAATAATAATTGGCACTTGCCTTTTATAGTACATTTATGACAGCACAATTCATTCTGCTAAAGTAGGTCAATGAGTTTTTGAACCTCACACTCACTAATTAAAAAAACGTAACGCATTCAGTGTAATGGAAAAACTCCAGAAGTATGATGATTTGAATTGCATTTTAACAAGTAACTGAAATATAGTATATGATCCACGACGGTTCATGTCATCACTGTGGAAAATGACGTAATGAATACAGTTTTGAAACCTATAAACACAGGTAGGCAGAGATGATGAAAGCCAAATGCAGCAGGAGTTTGAAATCTGCTGTTTCTAGAAATATTTGCCCCAGATTGCAGCATTTTAACACCGCGTGGGTTAGTTGAAGACTGTTAGATATTGTCTTTGTGATCCTCCTACTCACACACAAGTGAGCGGAGAGCCGTGGTTGTTGAAAGCAACAGTGATTTCATAATCTCATGTCCTCTAAAGGGTTAATGAGCGGCAGAGAAAGTGGGTTAAAATATGTTGTGAGTGGCTGATGTCATTAACACAGAGAAGCCAAGGGTAAATAAAGCTATGAAAACACACTAGGGCATGCACTGGTGAAATAACAAGTCCCCCTAGGTATATAATCTACACAGAGGAGACACATTGTAAGAAGCACAAATACAGTTGTGGAGAATCGGGTGCAATTTATATATCTTGTGATGGTTTGAGCTAGTGCAGCTTAATAATATTGTAAGGGTCTTCTAGCATTACTCTTAAGAGCAACAGTGCAATTTGCCCTTTAGTGAATTACGTATCATTTTACATCCACTGAATGACTGCAATTATCTGTCAGGTAACATAAACCCTCGAGGCAAAAGCGAGATGTCTGTCAACTCTTTGAATCTAATTAGAGGCAGTTTCCCGTACACTCAGCATTCTGCCCCACATATACTTTCCCTGTTGTGTAACCAAGGATTCTATGACATAATCTGGTTTGTATGGGTGACAACCAGGTTATTTCATCTGTCAGAGTGCATATACATGTAAGTGACGTAAATACATTTTCCTCCTCTTTATGCAATTATTCATAGAAGTACTGGATTTCCACTCATTGTCAGGTCCCATTGTAGTTGTGTTTGATTAATCTTTGATTAATGCATGCTCATCCACCTCTTCCTTAGCTTATCTTGTAGCAGGTGAACTAAATCTCAGTTTTATGCATCAGGCATTTTTCATTGTTTTCATGCAATGCCATCCAAGTCCATTAGTGCCTCCACCACCCCCTGCACTATTTTCTTTTTTAGCTGCGTTTGTTCCAGACGTGTTTTTTCCATTGATTTTTCCTGTTTGTAGAAGTGTTATATGGCACACTCTTAAATTATATATATATACATACACATATATTTGGTTTTCATTAAAGAACCATCCCCTTTGCTCTCAAAGTACTAGATCATTTTAAAATAGCTTGAAATAATGTGAACAGATGGCTTCAATAAAAGAATATACCCTTAATTAACAATTAATTTTTTTTTTACATTGGGAATCCTGCATGTTGCATGCTATTTAACTTAACTATGGACTAATACACAGTGGTCTGCCAGTGGTGGGAGGAATGCTAAGGCAGAGTGTTTCTGCTCACAGCTGAGTGATAATGTTGCATTTAGATTGCCCTCTTTGTTAATGTGCATTAAAAATGCTCAAAACTGCTAAAAGTCTATGTCTGAACTCTTCACACTGTCCATCTTCTTATGCATTTACAGCCCCTGAAGATGTGAGTCTGAAAGTGTGGCGAGCCGAGGCCTGCATGGGCCTCCGTCGCTTTTCTGATGCCCTCCGTGACCTGGATGACCTGTGCTGTGTGCGACCCAACTGGACTGAGGTGAGGGTTGTCTTTGCTGATTATTTACATATAAGGATAAGACTTTTGTTTAGGAACAGTGTTAACAAAATCAATATCAATTTAACAGTTGAACCTAGGGTTACTGTTTTTATTTCTTGTCAATTATTTTGCATGCTCATGGCAGATCTCTAAAATGTCTGTGTGTTCTCATGAAAATGACTGATGGTTTAGCAGTTATGCAATATCTGTTGGTCTGGCCAGGGCACACCGTGGGATTTGACATTATACTCACAGCAGTATACTGGCCCACACTACCATTTATATTTACAAGGTTTCAGAATATTTAGTTAAATGCTGTTGTTATTTATCAAAGAATTCTGGCAAAAAATATTAAGCACAACATATTTTCAAGGTTGACGATAATATGAAATGTTTCTTGAGCGCCAAATCAGCATATTAGAAAGATTGCTAAAATATGACCATATGACACTGAAGACCAGAGTAATGGAGTAAATTTTAATAATATATTTTAAAATATTAATATAGAAAAGTTATTTTACATTTTAAAAATATTTACTTTGTTTACTGTTTATTTGATCAAATAAATGCAGCCTTGATGAGCATAAGAGACTCTATAAGAGATTTTTTTACATCTTACTGACCCTAAATTTTTGCATGATATGAGGGTAGATGACGTATGAATGTGTCCTATGGTGTGACCAAAAAAAAAAAAAACATTGAAGATAAACCTCTCTCATGCTATTTGTAACTCTAAGAATGAAGTTACATTTTTCATTATTTTTGTTTTGTTTTTTTCCCCCTACATTTTTGCTATGTCACACCATAGGACCCTGTCCAATTTTTGTCAGCTACCCATGTATTAGGGCGAAAAAAAAAAAAAAGGCTGAAAACTTTATGTAAAACAGAAGATTTACATGAGCAAACAAGATAATTTTGCTATTGTGTTATTAAATATTTAGTCAATTAAATAGTCTTGCCTGTGATCATTTGTGTTTGAATTCTGTGTTTTGTAGGGTTTCTTTCGTAAAGGGAATGTGCTTCTTGAAATGGGCAGACAGCGTGATGCCCTCATCCAGTTTTATCGTTGCCTGAAGCAGCATCCTGATTTTGCCCCTGCAAAAAATCAGATTAAGAAGGTGACTTTTTCAGAGAGTGAGATTTGATGAACAGATCATAAACTGCTAAACACTTTTCTGGAGAAAGTATTATATCTTATAGAGACCTTTTGAGTGATTTCGTATCAAGAGAGCATGTTCTGTCTAAAAACGTACATTGATGGTTCAGAGATATACTCACTGTTTCGTATGCAGATCCTGGAAGCAGAGGGCATGGCTGTACCAGAAGAAGTTCCACAGATCCTGCTAGTCATTTCTGAGTACTTGCAAGATCCCTGTCCTATCACCAGCTCTGTAAGCACCTCATGTCCAGATGGTCAGCTCTACTCCCACAACAATGGTGAAGGTCAAAGTGATCCCAGAGAGGTGAGGTGTTTACACACAGCACTAATGTGTTGTTAAAGTGAACAACAAATATCAAATGGAAAGATCTGGTATTTTAATGTTCTAAATGTTTTTTTTATTATGTGGCAATCATCTGGCATGCTTTTCATCCACTAGGAAAAGTATTTGCTCACTCTCATTCTCTTTCCTGTTGTGTCCTAGAATGCAACTAAAGTGAAACATGGTACCAGCGGCGAGTGCTGTCTGAGCCTCTGTCAAGCCGTGTCCTTCCTCCCCACAGCTGAGGATGATGAGGAACTAATGATGAAGAGAGAAGAGAAACAAAACAGAGGTAACAAATGCATTTGCAATGTGAACATCCAACATTTGAGAAATGTTTTGGTGTTAAATATGATTCAGTATTAATTTCACAACAACTAAATAAACAATATAACACGGCCTTGAGCGCTTTATTGCTAAAGCTTAAAAATTCCAGCTTTTTGGCTGACTTCGAACTCAGCGAGTCATAGGTCAGCCAAGAAGACAGAACTTGGTGCTCTCGCAGAAAAAAAATTTAATTTCTTTAAGTATAAAATAAGCTAATAATATGTTGTTAGTATGTAATCATATTAAACAAATTTGGTAAGTTCTTTGTTCAATAGTAACAGGTAAACACAATTACCTGTACATTTAGATTATTATTAAATAATTTATAATAATTAGTACTAATAGGCTGCAGCACCCTCACAACCCTACAATGGATAAGCAATGTGGAAAATGGATGGATAATTATTATTAATATTAATAGTATTACATTTCACTTCATAATCAAGGCCCAAACTATTCTCTCTTCATTTTACACCCTCATTAACATAATTAGACAACAAATCAAAATGACATGTATTCCAGCTTGATTTTGTTTGTTTATGTAGGTATGTGCAGTGTAGGCAGAGAGTCCTGCCTCAGCGTTCTGACAGTGACTGATTTTGAGTGCCCTCTCTGCTTCAGGTCAGTGAAGATTTATAGTGCGTCCTGCTTCAGTGGCATTATTTCCTGCTACTAGACACTTTCATTTCCTTTAGCTTTGCAATATTTAGATGTTAGTTTACAGCATTAATCACTTACAGGGGTAAGTGATTAATGACAACATTTCATTTTGGGCTAGAGTATCCCTATAACAAATAGGATAACACCAAATGGTTAAATGCCTAGTAGCCTCTCAGCTTACTGTATGTCACTTACACAAGTTGTGCATAAACAGAATTGTTTGTTAACTGCCCACTTCTTATCTTTGCTCCTATCATGATGGATGGATTAAAGGTTATTCTATGAGCCGGTGACAACACCCTGTGGACACACCTTCTGCAAAAACTGCATTGAGAGAAGTCTGGACCATAATCTTCGCTGTCCGCTTTGTAAACAACCACTGCAGGAGGTACTACTAAAACACAGACTTTTACAATGATTACATGTTTCTAACAGAAACATGCCTCAGAGTAAATAAAGGCCTAGTAAAAAAAGCACAAATCATGTTACACCGAAGTCTCACCACATTACTTCCTTTTCCAGTATCTTAAGAACAGGAAGTACAACACTACCGTTCTGCTGCAGGAGATCATGTCTCGCCTCTTCCCCCAACAGTTGGCAGAGAGGAAACAGGTGCATGAGGCGGAGATGGCAGAGCTCTCAAAGTGAGTAACCAAAAACAAAAACAGTGGTCCTGTCTATATATTACTATCAGCTCACATGCTTACGCTGCTCAACTCCAGTATCTGCAAAATGAAATGGGACAGAATGAGATGGTTGATATGTCTAGAAGTAGTTTTAGAAGTCCAGAAGCTGTTTGATACTGGGAAAAGTTATGTAACAGCAGAATAATTTATTAATTGTCCCCTCTTATCTCTAGTTTGACTAAGGACATCCCGATCTTTGTTTGCACGGTGGCATACCCTGGCATCCCATGTCCGCTGCACATCTTTGAGCCTCGTTACCGTCTGATGATGCGGCGGTGTATGGAGACGGGCACCAAAAAGTTTGGCATGTGCAGCTATGAGCAAGGCAAAGGGTATACAAAAAAAAGATCCTGCAGTTCGCATCTATCGTAACTTACGATTTTAAGATTAATTATATATACACTTTTGCTTTAGAAATGTGTGGTTAGTAGTGTATATATACAGTATCTGTAGATAAATATGGAATGCATTTCAAGTGTTTTGATCCCAGAATTCCCTGTCACAGTTTTGCAGATTATGGCTGCATGTTGGATATTTTGGATCTGGATTTGCTTCCTGATGGTCGCTCCATTGTGGAAACATTGGGAGGAAGTCGCTTCCGAGTGCTGAGGAGGGGGCAGAGAGATGGCTACCACACAGCTGATATTGAGTACCTGGAAGATCATAAGGTCAGAGGTTACAGACTGTCCAAACTCAGAACTAAGGCCAAGAAAAATAGCAAAAAGTCTTTATTGCATGAAGTCAGACTGTATGGGAGATACTGAAAATCTAACCAGATTATAACCATGTAATACAATTTACTGGCGGTAATGTCAATTATGTTGTGCTCATGAGGCTTTATTACAAAAATATTTGAAATTCAATAATTCTATTTCATCTGTTTAGTAACCATGATGATTTCAGTTAGTTTAGTCTGATCTTATCTTATGATTAACCTTAAGATAAATAGTTTCTGTAAAACAGCCCTTGATGTAAAGGAAATTGCACTTCTCGTCTTAACGGTTATAGTACCCTATCATAATGGAGACCTGGCACGTTTATCTGAGTTAAATCTGACTTATGTTTCCTGATAGCACACTTCCATTCTATAATTTACCCTAGTCTTTATGTACTTCCTCTAAAATGCAGGTATAGTATTTCCTATAATATTTTCCCCACAGTAAACTATGGTAATAGCAAGCTTTTTTTCTGTCATAATAACTACCAATCACTAATTGTAACAAACAATAATATAATAATATAATTTATTGAATATTATTTAACTATAATAAACATTTCAGTATTTTATATTAATTATTCAGTATTTTATATTAAAACTAATGCCGTCAAATTACTAATTTACATAATATATGTATGTGCATTGTGTATATTTATTATGTGTGTCTATATATATATATATATATATATATATATACAGTATATATACACACATACATTATATATTTAAATACGTATATATATATATATGAAAATATTTACATGCCTTTACATTTATATATTTACAATTAATTAAACAATTAATAAACATAGCACATTTCTCTTAAAAATATACATGCAGGTGTTTGTATTTACATAATAAATATACACAGTATATGCACATATATTATGTAAAAAAATTATTTTGGATGTGATTAATCATTTGACAGCATTAATTAAAACATAACATTTTAGTAAAGTAGCTTTAAATACTATTTGCATATAAAGATTTCATCTTGGCTCCAGCAACTAAACATGAATGAAATGCTTTAGGCAACAGTGTGACATTCTTGTGCAGTCTGGTTTTCTGTTATGTTAAAACACTTTCATCTTCTACTCATTTTCCTTATGGTAATGTGTCTTAACCCCCTAAATAAGGTGTCATGATTAAGCATTTAATGAAAAGCATGTATTAAAGATTCATGAGAGAGAGTTATTACTGCTGTCACAAGCTTGAGCCTGTGATGGATTGCTTATAATGACAATAAATACAAAGGCTTTTGTTAGTACTGCAAATTTAATATCATGTACATACTTAATGTTAATTAGAGTTAATTGCAAGAGTATTCAGCAAACATTAGAAAGAGGGGCTTGTGATTAACTGCCTGTTAGTCAACAAGTTCAAACCCATCTGCATAATGATTACACAAGCTTTATTTTATCCTGTAGCTGAAGTAAAACGTCTGCTTGTTTGTCCACCTGAAATTTGCATGCATTTGTGTTTAGGTGGAAGGTGCCGAGCTTGAATCACTGCAGCATCTCCATGACAGTGTGTATCAGCAGGCGAGAGAGTGGTACCACCGTCTGAACAGCCGCATTCAGGAGCAGATCAGCCAGCAATACGGCATCATGCCCGAGAGAGAGGACGACATGCAGGTCAGAGCCCAAGAATATTGCTTTATTAACAAAACTACAGATGTGTGCATTTTAATAGCAACTCCCTAATGAGAATGAATGTGTTTTTGTGCATTGCAGGCATCTGCTAATGGGCCGGCCTGGTGCTGGTGGCTGCTGTCAGTGCTGCAGTTAGATCCGTCCTATCAGACCACCGTTCTGTCTCTGACCTCCCTGAAGGACAGGCTGGGTCATCTACGTATCGTACTAGAATACTTCTCTCAGAGCTAGGACGGAGACACATTATGTGCCCATATATCCCATCACAGCACACGCATGCATCACGAGAGACCTGAATTTTCTTCTGATATAAACTACAAAATGTAATATTTTTCTGATCATAAGATCTCTTGTGCTTGGGAAGCTATGATATGGGTCAGTTTAAAAATGAGATGACCCGTTTCAATGGCTGTACAACTAATTCCTACTTCAATCGAGCACCAAAGAATCAAGGACTTGTTCTACACAGAACAGCTGTTTATTGGTTCAAGCTGTTCGCTTCATTAAACATCATCAGAGCGGATGCCAAATGTTGCAGCTAGATTTGTTGACGTATATTTGAGATGTTTCCAGTAGTACTGGGCCCTGGCCAGGATTTGTTTTTAAATGTGCAGCTCACATTTGTGGCCGAGAGGGAAACAGTTGGCCCAAGAGACTGATTACTGAATAGGAGCTCATTGATTATGCATGAATGAAACGCTTATGACTACAGCCCTTAAAATCTCACAATTCCGCCCATAAGTTTTAGTAGAATCAGAAAAAATACTATCCCCAGTAACAGGTGAGGGGGTACATTAATATTGCAATACTAATGGCACAGAATACACATATTTTTTTTAATGAATGGAAGCTGCTAGCTGTGGTTGTTTCATTCGTAGTTTTAAATGTGTTGCAAGTTTTCTGGAATGACCATAGAAAAGACAGAGGAAGAGATTCCCATTCAAAAGTTTGGGGTCAGTAAGATTTAAAAAAAACATCATCATAATAATAAACACTTTTATGATTTAAAGCGAAAATATGTTTCAAAATAGTTCTCTTTTAAACACTGTTCTTTTCAACTTTCTAGTTCATTAATTCATCATTTAACACCGAAGACTGGAGTAATGAAAGTAGCTTTGTTCTTTACAGGAATAAATTACATTTTAAAATGTATCCAAATATAAAAGTTATTTTAAATTTGAATAATATTTTGCTGTATTTCTCATTAAAAAAATGCAACCTTTCAGAAACCTAAAAAAGAAATCTTACAGACCCCAAATGTATGAATGGCAGTGTGAAATACTCTTAATCACACAGAAGGTTTTAGCTATCTGGTTGATCATCACAGCTCTCCAAACTTCTTTGTGTCAATCATATTGGATTATATCTGTGTGCTTGTGCCTTGCGATGGGTTTTAATCTGGTTTCAGATATTTAAAGGTTAAAAATTTATGCTCCTTATTTTTTTTCTTTCTTCTGTTTAGTGCCACATTCCAAGGAATGTTAAAACTGCTGTGTTACTTGTGATGTAACACTTACATGGGCTTTGGACTGACATTGTTCATACTCTGGTGATTGTGCCATTTTGTTTTTTATCTCATACATGTCTAGCTCCTAATGGCTGGAAGTCCAAGGGTTAACATGCACCCACCTGCACTGTTAATTTATTTTTAGGTTTTTCATATTTGATTTGTTGTGCACTGCTCTGAAGTTTACTGTCGTTTTGTAATATTGAAAACCAGTTGCTAACAGGTGGGTGCTTTGCTTTCAACTAGGGATGCACCGATAACGATCGGCCGATATGTTTGCGCGTTTTGTCGGTAAAAGCGGTTCTGTAATCAGCAGTAAA